>CABFOV010001078.1:43799-136125 GCA_902141375.1 Timema poppense
GTTAATTTTTTTTTTTTAATATGAATATTTTAGTCAATTTATTCTGAAAGCTAACAAAAGTACTATTATTTGCCCCGTAATAAGATGGTGGCATTGAGTTTTCTTCATTTTTCAACTACCTAAATATTACACACCATGTTAAGAAAGAACAATTTCCTCTCCATTCTACAGCCTCCATGGATATATATTATATTGCTATTATCCACGTCTTACTACTCGTCCAGGATATCCGAATGTATATGTTGACGGCAATGTGTTCAAACCTCGCATTCAATATAATTCCTAAGTTATTTTAGCAAAGTATGAAATAAATTAGTTTTGCTGTTGTATTTCCTTTTCGTAAGAAATTTATAGAACAACCAGTCATTACGGTGCATTACCGAGAACAATTGCTAACATAACCTGACCTTACCTAACTACCCTATTCTAAAATAACCTAACCTGACCAACTTGAATCCTAGTAATTAGCGGAATCTGCAAGAAAACGGCACAAGACTTATTGGATGAAAGAATTTATAACATATTCCGGGACTTCAAAAATAAAAATAAACTTGAAAATAAATATGAAATACAACAGCAAAACTCCTTTATTCCATACCTTGCCAAAACCACTCTGGTGTGTCCAGATGTAATTTTACAATTTTCAGAATATTTTATAGAACGCCTGGATTTCACACATTTTCGGTGGCATATATACAAATATGGTGGGGAGACGGAAGGTAGAATATAGAGGAAGTGTACCTGAGTTTGCGCAGAGAGGTGTTAAACCATACTATAAGAAAATCAACACCTTATACCCAGCAGGTATTCCAACCCATACCTCCACACCCTCAGAACACCAGACAAGATGAGACTGCCGCCTTTGTCCCCGAGTCCACCGATACAGTTCCCTATGATATTGTCTGATATCAAGGGCGTTAAGAGGCTGAGTAGCTCATCTTAGAGACTCTGGTTCGTTTCCAATGTGATTATGTATTCTAACGCATTCACAACAGCAAACTGTAGATGTCAAACCATTATAATTAAATGTATATTGAGTGACGTCATCAATTACCGATATTGTTATGATCTTATCCAAGAACCTGCCAACTGGCTCGTGGTAGTGGAAGAAGAGATTCTGAAAAGGTGAATAAAAAATTGCTCAAACATTTATATTACCGAAGCAAAACACAGACAATAAATTTGGACTGTTTGTATACCAAATGTTCACTAAATTAGAATTGAAGCTGTTAGGGATGATTAGGCCCCACGTACTTACAATAAAAGTTAACTAGAGTTCTGTAAAGCAAAGTGTTAGAAGAGACCACGACGTTTTGGTGTTCACGAGACCAACTATATCTAAGATGGCGTCTGCACACCATAAGCAAACAAACAAAGTACTAAATGTCAGTGTTTAAGTTTCTCGCAACATAATTGGCTGGCAGGGACACGTGGTACTCTGCACTTAACGTAATGCTACGACTCTTACGTTAAGTGAGCGTCGCGTCAACGTTAAGCTTAGTGAATCGTGAGGGTTTCCCATTTATAAACACAAAGATTGCCTCTACGTTACGTTACGTGATCGTTAAGTTGATCGTGATCCCGACATTAAGTGCTACCAATAAACAGATCATAATCTTCTATCTTCACTATAGGTTTTCAAAATATTTACTATGAAAAAGCCAAGTATTATCTTTAATACGGGAGTGAATTTTGGGTAGGTCTGAAGTGGGGTCACCTGGTTGTAATAAGGACAGTCCGTATCTTCTCTGACCACGGTGAACTTCTCGTGCCCTTCTATACTGACCCCAACTACGGGGTTTATGTGTGCCCACTGGAGGTGCCTGGCGCAGTGGACCCATACAGACACCTGGAAGAACTCGGGGATACCGGTCATCTCGGTCATTGCTATTCCAAGTGGAGGAAAGTCTACGTTTGCTGCAAGCAGATGACCTATTTATAATACAGTAGCCCCATGACTTCTTTGGTGCTGACGGCTTTGAAAAGTTACCAGACCAAATTATGTATCCCTACGCCGAACCATATGATCTACAAAAAACATGTGTTTAACAGCTGTCACTTCTGACAGTCAAAATTTAGGTATATACTTAAATGTTGACTGTCAGCTGTCATCTGTGAACTGTCAGTCAGCACCAAAGAAGTCACGAAGCTAGTTTACTATGATACCACGGTGAATTTTATTATGTTCAGTGATGTATTCTACATATTCAATTACAGAGTAAACAAATTTGTGCAATTAAGTTTATTTAAATAGTTGCCATATTTGGGTTGGTTTACAGCACACAACATTTTCTACAATTCTACTGCTATTTGGTTAAACTTTTATATTGATGATACTTCTGAAGGTTCTAAAGTCATATTATCTGATTTTATAAAAACAATTCCTTCTTCAGAGGCTTCCCGCATGTAAGGAGAACAAACATACACAATCAGTTATTTAACTCGTCACGTATTCATTTTAAACTCCATTTTCCCCTCTTGCTTGACAATGTACAAAATGGCCGCTATATTTGCATCTACATAGCGCCAATAAGTAAACCACCCACTACCTTTGGCTGCTTTTAGAAAGTACTACATAAACTTCTTCCCACTTTCAAACATCCGCTATTGTTATTAACTTATCTGAATTACTGCGGGAAAGAACAAAAACTAACAAGGGGAGGCCACGACGTTGGGATCACGGATTATCTTCAAACTTTGTACACTTATAGTAGTCCATTAGGACAACATAATGAGCAAGTAGTAAGGCGTACTACTTAGGCGTTTTCGAGAAAATCGCAAGAGAAGTTTGACGCGTCGAATATGTACCGGTGCGTTGCGATTATAAGCACTTGATGGTGGCGGTAGAGTGGTTAGCGTTCAAGCTCTGTAATCACTGGTTCGCTGGATCGAGTCCCGCTCATCTTCTTTTTTTTCAAGACTGGTCATATTATTTCATATATATATTACAATTCAAAGGTAATATAACGAAGAAATACGTGTATTTGCATGAACTTTAATTGAATTTCCAATGTTATTTGGCTATTTATTAATTTTTATTATTACAAAAAATATTATATTTATAACTATCGACAAGTAAACGACCAAACGCATAAAGTTTTCCTGAAAATGTATGCCTGTCGTGATTCACAAAATCCCTCGTACCTGAAATCGGGTAAGGTACCCGGAACTGTTTTTAGACCTGCAGACACAGGTTTGAAAGGATAAGGGGAGGGCCAAGCATGGAAAGCCCAAGTCAAACATCGATAAATAAATGTGCGAATAACTTGATTCAATAATACAATGAGTTACAATATGTCAGAATATAAGGGTAAAGTACAATTAATCGTCGGATGTGCTTTCAACATTACAAGTTGCAGGATGATATTTTTCATACAGACACGGAAAACATAAATTAAAACGGCATCTACTACATCGAATGAATGCAATTTTCTCACATGCACAAGGAATATTCAGAGTTTTTACGGAAAAACAAACCTCGTTGACATTTAAAAAAATGTCTCTTTCTTCCGACAATTTGGATGCAAACCATGCGTAACGCAACATTTTCGTAAATATCGGTGCTGATAGTTGGTGATGTACTATAGAATGTATTTTAATAGCATCTTCACGAGAAGCAATTTCTCGTTCATTTTCAATTAAATATGAACAATTTTGAAGGCGCTTGATAAAGTTTTTAACTTGCCTATAGAAATAAACGTCGCACGGTTGGCAAATCGGAGTACATTTCGGGGCTATGACTTTAACCGTGCAAGTTCCAAGACCTTCGTCATTGGTAAAGATTCCATCGTACAAAGCAGGATTCGTTTGACCCCCCCAGGAATCTATTATTAGCAAGAATTTTTCTTTTTCCCCATAGGGAAGAATGACGCTCGTTAAAAATGAATTATACATTTGTGTGGTAAGTTTCCCAGATTTATGAAAGAATATGACCAGTCTTGAAAAAAAAAGAAGATGAGCGGGACTCGATCCAGCGAACCAGTGATTACAGAGCTTGAACGCTAACCACTCTACCGCCACCATCTCGTGCTTGTAGACGCAACGCACCGGTACATATTCGACGCGTCAAACTTCTCTTGCGGTTTTCTCGAAAACGCCTAAGTAGTACGCCTTACTACTTGCTCATTATGTTGTCCTAATGGACTACTATAAGTGTACAAAGTTTGAAGATAATCCGTGATCCGAACGTCGTGGCCTCCCCTTGTAAGACAAAAAAGGTAGATAAAGTCTAACCTAAAAATAGGAATTTCGTGATTTTTTT
The DNA here is from genome assembly GCA_902141375.1 of Timema poppense. Classification (NCBI taxonomy): domain Eukaryota; kingdom Metazoa; phylum Arthropoda; class Insecta; order Phasmatodea; family Timematidae; genus Timema; species Timema poppense. Next base: position 48,061 of record CABFOV010001078.1, read on the forward strand.
TCCCCCCAGTAAGTTATACTGTATAAAATTTCGAAAGTTAAATATCATATAACTAATAAGTGTATCTGAATTTGTTATTTTGTTAGTTCAATACATGTAATATAAAATAAAAGTAGAACATTCAAATGTTATATATGTTATATCTGCCAAAAGATCTAGACGCCATATTTTTCACCCAAATGACAAATACATAATATTTTTTATGTAATATATTTCTGAATTATTGACAAACCGTGTGTCCTCCAATGTTGATCGGAGACAAAGACAGTGTAATATAATATTGCTATAAAATATTACGGAATGATCAGTAGTCCTGTAACACATGAAGAGGTTATTTTAATTAGTTTTGTTTATAGATTTAATATCAGAAACAAAAGAGGGTGAATGGTAATTTAATTTTTTTTAATGGTCGTTTGTTAGTTACAAAATGCAACTCTAGATTATTTTTTTGCGCGTTGTCAACACTGCTAGGAACAGTTAACAACAATCCGCGGTCATTATGTTAGGTTAGTGATATATTGAATTAGACGTTGAGAGCAAAGATAAATAAGTTGAGAGTTGAGCCTTTCGCAATGTTGGAGAACGCGTCAGATTCTGATAGTAAAAGCGAATATTTCCGAGATAACGTCCGCAGAGTTGATATGATCCTGGTGTACGACGAGGATCGCGATGACGATGATGACTCTATGAGCAACACACGAAGAATATTTGAGGGTAACCTCAAGGCTCAAGGCCTTGAACTTGAAGAAGAACCGTCAACAGACCCGAGTAGTGGCAAATTTTTCGTCAAGTTGCACGCGAGACTGGGGGCCTTGTCAAGGCACGCAGAGCTCCAGAACAGAAAGATCCCCTTCAAGAAACAAGAGAGGCATGTGCCCAAGATCAGGAGGTTCTTCAGAAGACTCACCCGGTTCCTCGACAACAACCTAGGAGAAACGGACCACCTTTTCAAGACGACGTATCAAGAGAGTCTAAGGCACGCGTTCCTGGTAGGAGATAGCGACACGCCATTTGACGAAACCGAAAGGATAAGCATAGTCTGGGACATCCTATCCAGGACGAACTTTGGGATGTGTCACAAAGAAATAGGTATAAGATCTCTTTTGTCACTTGGTATATATACCGCAGCCTTTCCTCTCCACCATGGCGAGTACAAAAGTTATCAGAAAGACAGTAGCTGCTCTGTTCGAAAAATACTTTACGATAACTGGGCTCACCCTAAAGCATTTTACAAGCAACAGCCTTACGGACTTATCAGAAAATATTTCGGGGAAGAAGTAACCATATATTTCGCATGGATGGGGTGGTACACGGTGATGCTGGTCCCAGCCTCCATCGCAGGGATTCTCTGTTTCCTCTACGGACTTTATGCCTCGTTTGACGAGCCCCAATGGACCCCCGTCAGAGAAATTTGCGAGAGTGACAAGTTAATGTGTCCCAGGTGTCAAAACTTCACAAAGTGTGGTTTCCAGAAACTGAGTGACTCATGCAACTACGCGATGCTGTCAAACATATTCGATAACCCATCCACGGTGGCCTTTGCTGTTTTCATGTCCTTCTGGTCGACAGCTTTCCTAGAAACGTGGAAACGGAAGGAGGTGTCATACGCCTGGCGCTGGGACTTGCTGGACGTTGACATGGACGAAGAGGCGCGTGCAGAATACGTTGCCACCGTAACGCAGATGGTTGTGAATCCCCTCACAGGGAAATCAGAACCTAGAATAAAAGAAACTGAGAGAATATTGAGGTTAACCCTATCATGGGTTCTGACGGCATCCATTATGATAGTCTTGGTCTGCTTCTTTATCACACTGATCGTTTACAAAATGGTATTGGTAGAGATGACCTACCTTGTTGACGAGAACTATTACGTGAAGAGCTATAGAAGTGAGATGGTTGCAGTGGTCTCGTCACTCACATCCCTCGTCGTGATGCTAATTGCTCACTTTGTTTACAAAGATCTGGCATTGTTCATCACAAACCTCGAGAAGCCAAGGACAGAATCAGATTACCGAAGGAGCCTCACTTTCAAGCTTTACGCATATGAGTTTGCCAACTTTTACTCCCTTCCTATATACGTTGCCTTCTTCAAGGGTAGGTTCTACACGTACCCTGGGGACGAGGGTGTCTGGAATAGATTTCTGGGTCTTGGCTTGGATCAGTGTGACCCTGCGGGGTGTCTCTCCGAGGTTACGATACAGCTAGCCATCACCATGGTGGGCAAACAACTGTTTCTTAGTGCTCTTGACGTTGTTGTACCCAAATTAAGGTGCTTATGGTTGAGCGTGACCACGCCTGATTACATGAGCCTTCCGCGATGGGAGGAAGATTTCCTCCTACGTCCAATGGACCCTATAGCACTTGTTGGGGAACGCCTAAATACCACCATCAAGTACGGCTTCGTGACGCTCTATGTTACAGCGTTTCCTTTAGCTCCAGTGTGTGTCTTGATCAACAACATCGCAGAGATACGTATCGATGCACAAAGGCTTCTTACGCAGTTTCAGCGGCCAGTGCCAAATAAAGTATCTGGTCTGGGTGTCTGGTACGACATACTTCAGGGTATTACCTACCTCTCCACAGCCACAAATGCTTTTATAGTCGCTTTCTCCACTCAGTTTATTCCAAAGCTCGTTTTCTCTATCAAATATAAGGCTGACCTTGAAGGGTACGTCAATTTCACCTTGTCATCCTTCCCTCTTCGAGAATTGTCAACATATAAGGATGGCATGGCTCAAGGTGAGTGTTGGTACACTGGTCTCAGACACCCCCGTGGTAATCGAGAGCTGAGGATGGACTTCTGGCACGTGATGGCAGCGCGGCTCGCCTTTATTCTCGTGTTTGAACACGTCGTCTTAGGTCTGACGGGGATCTTGGCATACCTCGTGCCCGATGTCCCGTGGCCCGTGCGACAGCTTATGGCTCATGAAAGAACAGAGGCTGTGCAGCTACAAAACAATAAGCGACAAAGTTCGCTGGATGAAGAACTAGGATATGTTGACCTCGAGTAGACATTTCCCCTGCAAAAAACTATAGCTAAAGGGACAGGATTTAATTTATGTACTGTTTATTTTTGTACAAATCAAGTAAATTTACATACAAATTTTCTTATTATATTGAACATTTTCAATGCATGGCACACGCGAGGGGAAATGTCAATTAGATAGCTCAAGTGCACGTTTTCTATAATGATTGACTGACTGACATGTGATACGATAAAGAGATTGCATTAATACAAATTTAAAAAATCTTCATTTGTGAAGATTTGAAATTAAAAATGTAAAATATGAGCTTTAGCCTCAACGTTTAAATCAATCTGTAATTATTCATATATATTTAATTTCAAATTGCACATGTCTGCCAAACTGTTTCTTTTGATTTGAAATATTAATATATTTAATAATAAAATACAAATATATGTAGAATGCACAGTCAAACTACAATTATTTATGGAAATTCTTGAACTAATAAAAATAAATATTGCGCTGTATTTAAGAGTAAGAAAAAATTAAACTAATACTTCCAAAATACTTATTTATTGTACTTTGATAGAAATATGTTCTGTAAAGGTATTTTATATTTAAAATTAACCATGAAAAGTGGAAAGTATACTTGTTTGGTTTATTATGGTGTAGCCAATAATATATGATCATATTGTAATCAGTCAAGGTAAGACCGCTATCTTTCAGTGTAAATGGAATCTACTTACACCTTTCAACTCGTCTGGTAATTTGTATATTACATTCTGTGTTATTACTGAAAATTAATTCATGGTATGAAATAAATCTTATTCATAATATCTTACTTCTGAATTATTTGTGTGTATTTCATTGTTTAGGTTAATATATTACCAAGCAGGGTCCTTGTATTTATTAGGCACTCGTAGCCGTTCAAGAATGAATATCTCTACACCTTTATATTTTTAAAATTTTTGATTAATGGTGCCATCTCCTTTGTGTTGGTTATCACTAATTTTTTCAAGGAAACTACAGGCTGTCATAATTCTATTTGCAAAACTGATTAAAACTTTGAAATACTTAAGGCCTATTTAAGTGATTATAGAATTCATTTTTTGTCAGTAGTTATTTCAAAGATTTTTTGAAAATTGATATATTTAACTATATTTTTACAACTTTTCCACACTGATACCATATAATCTTTATAATTAAATTATCATTAGATGACCCTCTGTGCTAGTAGCCTTTGAAGAGTACAAAACAAATGCCTACTGTTATGCCTAGATTGTATTAAGTGTGACGTGACAAGCTCTGTAAGCTAAGGGCGTAGAAAGCTATTTTTTCTCTGGGGGTCCACTAACAAATTATATTAGGATGCGGACCGCTTCAACCTCGCCCTTTCTTTCAAACTTTTCTTAGTTAACAAATAATGTTTTGAGTAAGTATGTGTTGAAAGGGAAGGGTAGTAAAACTACCCACGTTGTAAGAATTTTAATTCTGTAAATTTATATTTTATTTAACTATAATTTATTCTTAGTTGAATATTTATTTTGTTTCATACTACTTTTAATTAATTCTAGTTAATTGCATTTTGTCGAAGGAAGCACCCATAATGGCCGCACTATGCTTGGAGGAAAGAAATGGACTCCAGCAGAGGGGGAAGGGGGGAGAGAAAAGAAGAAGCGAGGTTTTGTTTTTGTTTGAGAGTTTTGGTTTTTTCGGGGTATTGTTGAAAAAAAGTAGAGAAAGAAAAAAAAACTACAAGACGGGGGTTAGTGAAAGCAAAAGGAAAGAGAAAGTATTTTTTTTAAAGAAAGTTTAGTAGGAATACGTTTACAACCCTAGCATTACCAACCAAAGGATTGATGGTACGTAATATAGTAGCAGACCACGGCTAATACATGTGAGTTATTCAGATACAGTAACTGTCTCCAAAACAGAAGCTACCACCAGACTACATAATAAATCTGTTTGTAAAAAACATTGACTCAAGAACGTAACTTTATTATTTTGGACAGTACTTCGATAAATGCACTTTATTCAATATTTATTATTCTTATTAACCACTGACTAACCTCATTGAGAAAATTGACTGTAATGTATATAGATTTAAGGAGTTCAAATTGTTTAGTAAGTAAGTTTTAGTCTAAGTCAGATTAATCGATAAGGGTACATTTTTGTCCAACATGACCCAGAGGTTCTGAGAGAGAGTCCCTGCTCAAATTGTCTGTAATATTATTGTTATAATAATTTTTTTTTTTTAGCCCCGAGACATTAAATGGTTCTTGTTGTAAATTGTCAAAGCTTGATTGTGAACCCAAATATTATAAACGTCGAGTTAAATTTTAATATAAAAAATTTACAACGTAAGCTACAAATTCCACTTTTGACAGTTCTGCTATTTAAGCTGATCTTTTCTTAGGGTTATTCCTCAAGTAGAATTTTACAGGTGATAACAAAAACGTTTGCTTCATTTCCTCGGACCCCACTTACTCAGCTCATTCCAAGAGACGTCCTTTGTTTTGAATGTTTGGGAAAAGAAGTACAGTATTTGAAATATTATTATTATTATTATTATTATTATTATTATTAGCACCGCGTCTTACTACCCGTTCGGGTTATACGCACTAACGCTAATGTGTAATGGTAGGGTGATTGTGAGATGAAATGAAGGACCTACAGTTTAACGTGGAATCCGAACCACGGTGGGAGGCCTGGCATTCCTCACATTCACAAGATGTCTTGTCAGAGGTGAAGGAAGGGTTTGGTAATCAGATAAATCTTTGCCGGGACCGAGGATTAAACCCCGGCCGTCAGCATAGAAGTCTGAAACCTTACTCCTAGACCGCCAGGTCACCATTTGAAATGTTGACAGAGCTAATTTTACAATCGGAAGTTTTACCAAGGGAATCTTGAACGTGAATGTTAAAATATTCATTAACTAATATTTGATTGATGATACATGTATATACAATTAGAACTGTAGGAAGAGTAAAAACTTAAATATTAAGTTTTTATATCTATTTGTGGCCCTCCTTTTAAGGGGGCATCCAAATTCCAGGAGAGTCCAGTTAATCCCACTGTTACACGCCCTTGCTGTGAAATCAAGCAAAGCAATACACGTCTAATATTTGTTTAATTAAATTAAAAGATGCATGTATTAATTAAAAATATGTGTTTGGTTAAGAAAATGTGTAGTTTTAAATTAATTAATACTAAACTGGTAAAAATATAATAATTTCTTAGGTTGAAACATGAGTAGTTGTAGTAGTATAATATTGTAACAAACGTGTTTATACATGGATGCACAGAGATCGCAACTTCAGATAGGTCAAAAATAAGATAATGTCATCAGTTATAAACATTGGGTACATAGATACTAAGAAATTCCGCAAGACAGCGCTAGTAGCAAATGAAGAACGAACACATTGGACTACAGTTCCAACACTCCCTATTGATTTAATATGGTTTTTTTCTTTCCTAAATTTATCATTGACATGCCCAGTTTCCTCATAAACCTGCTGGGGCTAGGTCTAGAAAGGGGTTTTGTCACTATGTCCGCCACCATATCCTCTGTAGCCATGTAATCCAGGTTGATTAGTCAATCTTACATCGCTTGCCTCACATAATGATATCGTATATTGAAATGTTATGTTCTTTTGGGAAAGAGTTGATTGACCTAATTTTTTGAGATGACTGGCTCTCATTAAATATTGTAATGAGCAATTTTTCTCTGAGAAGTTCATAGGTGAGGTTTTGTAAAAATATTGCTTCTTTGGTTTCTTCACTGAGAAACATTTATTCAGCCTCGCTACTGCTAATTGCTTGAACACATAACCGCTGAAGGAGCGTTGATCAACTTTGTCGTCACCCCAATCAACGTTGACAAATCCAATCAACTTTCCATCACTCTTCTGATACATTAGATTCCAATCCATTGTAATCCATTAATATCGCAGGACTCCTTTTGCACTTGACCATTGTGTTTCATCACAACATGTATAACATTGACTTAGAAAACTAACAGTATGAGTAATGTCAGGCCTACATGTCACTGCCATGTACATCAAACATCCTATCGATACTTGATACGGGGAAGGAGGTGGATTTTCTTTGCTTCTTTTCTTGCCTTTTCCCAAATTTAGTCCAAGCTCAGCTGGTGTAGAAAAAGCTTCTCACTCCATCATCCCAAATTTTTCAAGTATATTTTTAATGTAGGATTGTTGATCCAAAATAGATGGCTCCAATTTCCTGACATATCCTAATGCCTAAAATTTGTTGAACTTCACCCAAGTCCCCCATTTTGAACTTTTTCATGAGCTCATATTAACTCTATTTAAAAAAAAATTGTAATTACGAAAATCAAAAAGTCATCAACATAAATGGCAACTCTATATGTATATTTTTGCCATTTACATTATGATAAACTCATGGTATCTATTCTGACCTCTTAAAATTCATTTTCATCAAAACATCATTAATTTTTCTACATCACGCTCTTGAGGATTGCTTCAACCCATAAACGGCTCATTTTAAAATATATCCTTATTTTCTTGACCTTCAACCACAAAACTCTCAGGTTGTTCCATATAAACTGGTTCTTTTCTTTCACCGAAGAAAAAATCAGTTACTACTTCCATATGAAATATTGTTAAAGCCAGCTCACAAGCTAAGGCTAACAAAACTCCAATAATTGTATAATTTATCATTACTGGAAAAAAATGATCGGTGTAATCCACCCCATATTTTTGGGCGAAACGCTTTGCAAACAATCGTGTTTTATACTGAGTGATATCTCCATTCATATCAGTTTTAGTTTTGAATATAAATTTTATTTCGATTGCCTATCTTTCTGCGAATTTACCAATGACCAGGCATAATTTTCTTTGAAAGATAAATATTCGCTTTTCATAGCATCCTGCCACAAATCTCTATCATCTCCAGATATGGTTTCGCTGATACTTTGTAGAGTGTTATCGTCATATATGACACTGTAAACTTCATAATTTGGATATTCCTTTGGTATTCTCTTCCTTAATGGTTATCTTCTTGACTATAAGGCTAAACTTTCAACCTCAGGTTCAGTGGCATCTTCATCGTACTCTCCAGAAGTCTCTATTGAATCTGAATCAGAAGCTTCTCTTGATTCTGATTCTTCCTTCGAGCCTGAATCCCGAAGTTGGATTGGTAAATAAACTGTCTTTTCCCCGTTGATTTCTGTTTCTCGTTTTGCCAGGCTTATCTTCAAGGAAAATCACATCACAAAAAGAAGCAACTCTTTTTGGATTTTCCGGTTCAATTAGAAAGTTTCCTTTTGTGTGGTGACTGTACCCAACAAAAATTAGACTCTTACTTTTGGAATCCAATTTCCTACGCTTTTGTTTTGGTATATGGGCATATGCTAAGCAACCAAAAACTCTTAAATGACTAATATCGGCCATTTTGCTTGTCCATGCTTCCTCAGGTGTGATATCCTTCACAGCTTTTGTGGGTGAACGATTTTTCAGATAAATTGCAGTATTTGCAGTCTCTTCCCAATTTTGTTCGTCCTATTAACACCTTATGCGAGGCCATTTTGTTTTGGGCAGTGTGGTGCCGTTTTATCATGTAATATGATTTGCCATCCTATTATGCTTTTCCATTTATTTTTCTGATTCTGTTAAATATTTTAAGATTTATTTATTTTGGGTGAATTAAAATGTGTTTAAAAGTTATTCCGTGGCATAACAGGCTATTTTCTCGTGGATGACAAACACAATTTATGTGCATTTACAATAACACAGAGTGAAGATCGTCCAACACAGTTTAAAATAATTAAAATATAAACGAATTTTGAGCTAAGGAAGAACAATTATCTCTTTACTAAACACGTCCTTCCTTCTAAGAAGTTTGTTGACTCTTTCTTGTTTATTTTCATGGTTGGCCATTTATTACTCGTCTCAAGGCATTAGCTGGACTAGTAACAGGTGAATAGCAGGTCTCGTTCGGAATGGAAAATTAAAAAAAGTGAGAGGAGAAAAAAAGGTATTTATTTACTTCTAAACTAGAACATGTTTCAATTCTGACAGGCGGAAGTGAAGATTTTAACTCTCCCTTTAACATTTTTCATATTAATTTCTAAGTCCTTTCAACTTTTTTTTTTCCATGAAATTAAATGTTATGTTATATGTATCCCTAGTTCATGGCCAACCATTTTACCTTTCTTATGATGTATGAATATTCTCCCTGGACTTGTACAAAAATAACTTTTTTAAATTTGCTGCTAGAATAAGATTCTTGGAACCCTTTTTGAAGATAATAAGGGCTTCTTTTTCGGCGTCTTTAAAACATGAAGCCAAATCTGTGTTGTTCCTAATTAAATTTGTTTTAAAAGTGTAAGACCAGTTAAAAAGTGGGATATCAGTACATCAGTAGAAATCTGAGCGTCTGGTGAAGAACTAGAGACTATTGATATCCAGAAACTGTGGAATATGTCAAATTCAGAAGAGGAAACAAATACCCGATATTGTTACTGCTTTCAGCATGAACATATTTTTTTGGTGAGATCCAGCCAAATATTCAACAAAAGATAGGTTTTTTTTCCTCTTTCACTGTCGTCATTTATCTAGCATGTATATCAAACCTTCAGTAAAGAATAAATAAATTTAGATATTTTATTCCAGAGCATCAATTAATATTTTATTTGTTTTAAAATATTAATCCAACTATTGATTTTATTTCTGTCAACAAGCTAAAATGATTTTTTTTGTTTCATTCAAAATTTAAATTATATTAAATAAATTATGTCTCACATTAAACTATGCTATAAATTTTGTAGCATTAGCCACAAGCTAACCACAACCAAACCAAATACAACGGACTTACTCAATTGTACCGACACCATCTGCTGCTGGCTCGACTACACGCACGACTGGCCCACCGAAACACACACACCTGAACAAGACGACTAACCACGAGATACTGAAGGCCACGCCTATTCAAACGCTCAACAGCAACTCCCCCGAACCAAATATCGTCGGTTGGAAAGAAGAAACTCTTCGCCAGTGCCAAAGTTCCGTTCCTATTCCAGTCTAGACGCTCGTAGAACATCCCCCTCCTTGTTTATGTTCTTACCATCATTTTATAGCAGTGTGGGAGTCAGTTCCTAAAGAAAAGAAAACTAAATATGAGTTGGTTGCCCGTCTTGTTGATAGAAGAAGAGCATATCAGATCTCGTGACAAAGCAAGCGATGTAAATGCCTTAGTTGCAAAAATACACCTTGATAGAATAGAAAGTCCATCCAATGTGAAATTTGTTTCAAGGTAGGCCACTCAAATAAAGTCTGCTTTTAGACCAAAGTATGCCACTATTGTAAAAAAACAAGGTTATATAACAAATTACTTTTGTTTTAGGAAGGAAAAAGAAAGCCAATATAACGACGCTAGAACCAATGCACTCATAGGGACAGTTTCATAGTCAAATTTAGTACGCCTCAAGTGCGGCGCTACACTAAGTACATGACGACACCTACCAAAACCAGAATGGAATGGGCCGTTCTCGAAAAGGAAGCTGGCCCATTCCATTCTGGTTTAGGTAGGTGTCGTCTTGTATTTAGTGTAGCGCCGCACTTGAGGCGTACTAAATTTGACTATGAAACTGTCCCTATGAGTGCATTGGTTCTAGCGTCGTTATATTGGCTTTCTTTTTCCTTCCTAAAACAACAGTAATTTGTTATATAACCTTGTTTTTTTTACAATAGTGGCAATAGTGACTTGAGGCGTATTAAATTTGACTATGAAACTGCCCCATAGCGTCTGTCTTTTTAGGTATTACCAAGTCAGTAAAAACTGAATGGTTCTTAGATAGCAGAGCCAGTGAGCATATGTGTTGCATGCAGGAAATTTATGAACATTTTGACATATTAACAGTTGAGAAACTAATTAAAATTGGATATAGCTCAACCATTACAGCCACAGGAATAGGAACTATCCGTTTTGATGCTTTTGATGGAAAGCCTGGTTACCTAGTGTAATGTATGATGTGTTATTTGTGCTGGAACTTGAAGTTAACCTTTTTCCGGTTAGTTCAACCCTTGATAGAGGTCATAATTTTATTGTTGATAAACAAATCTTCAAATTTGTTGACAAAATGAAAATAATTTGTTCAACCACCAACAGACATGGAAAACTCTTTAAAATGAATTTTCAATTTGATGATTTCATGTTGTATGTGAATTTTCAGCAACCAAATTGAAAATTTTAGTTGAGTGGCATGAACGACTGGATCACCAAGACTTTCGTCATGTGAAAAAATCCTTAAGTCACACAAAGTGGATTACTTGCCTGTCGAAGACCCCTTTTGCAAATCATGTATATATGATAAACAGCATCGTCTACCTTTTCCAGCAAGTACATCCAAAACGACAAAAGTGGGGGAATTGGTTCCTATCGATCTTTATGGACCATTTGAAGAGCCATCTATAGGAGGGTTTAGGTACATGATGCTGACCCGAGATGATTTTTCTCACTACCGAATTGTATATTTCTTAAAAGATAAGTTGTAACATTAGCTTGCGCTGCTAATATCACAATGTTACTACACGCCCCAAATAAGCCTATACACATAGACATCCAGCATTATTAAAAATCACAATCTTACTATGTCTTATATAGGTGATCTACTCACTTTTTGTATCTTCCGGACTAGTGTGACTTCCATAACCAGCCTGTTCACACATAATCCTAAAAAAGGGGAAGTCCTAACAAGCTTGAAGGATGCAGCAACATCATGCTACAACAATAGAGGAGTCCATAGATGTGCTGAATGGCCCGACTGAGCTGTCCTGGCTGGCCACTCATAGGTTTCACTGCAACTTACCTGGTGTACGTGAATGAATGTACGTATCTAGAGTCTGCAGCCACTCACCATTTGTCTGGTGTACGTGTCTTGGAAACAAGTCAAGTGGAACAACAAGAAACCAAGAGACTGGCGGACGTGACTAAAGAGACATAGCATATCCACCAGCTGCATGGCGTGTGACGTTATACTACTAATAATCAATTTCCTAACAAGGAGATCTCCCACCTACCAATCCATCAACTAGACCTATATATAGATAGCGTTCAGCTACCATCGAGGACTATTACATCCGACACTTCCACGAGAAGTCCTATTCAGGACTAGAACTTTATCTAGCCAGGATGGCTATAAATATATATATTTTATTGATTATATAAACTTTATATTACAACTATGGGTTTGATTATCTTGAACACTTAGGTTTATTATGTAGTTGAAATCAGTCAGTATGGGCATCTGTAATTTTTCACCAAAAGTTTTATTTTTGAAAGTAAATTCTGTTATGGAATACTTAATATTTCCTATTGCCACTTGGGCGCTAGTATCTTTGTCATTTCTTGAAATATTCAGGTAGTTACCTTTTTTAATTTTTTTTTCTGGCTTGAAATTTTTAGTTTGAATATTAATTTTTATTTCTATTATGGTTACTAGTAATAATTTAAATTATTTAAATTTGATAATGTTTCCTTTATAGGTTATTTTTGTAGACGTATCTTCTTTGGAATGAATATTAAAATAACTTATTTTTGTTATTTAATAAGGTTTTGACTTTAAAATTCGCCGATTCATTTAGGCAGAAATTACAAGTTGTCTAACGTAACAATGCTTGGTTTTCTATTTTAATATTAAATATTAAAATGCAGGAATTTTGTTGAATTATTAAAAGTCACGAGGTTAATAGTTCTACGAAGGTTTGGATTTTAATCGGGAAGTCAAACCTTTATGCTAACAATTAATATCTGATTTGATATTTACATTTAAATTTGTTTTGTCTGTTTTCTTTGTGGTGAATCAGATGCATTGTAAACCATTTAAAAGAGGCTCTTTAAGCTCTTTGTAAACATCTTAAGGTTTAGTAATTTAAATTTTTAATAAATATCTGATTAAATATTTAAATTTAAAATTTGATCCTAAATTTGTTAGTCTGCATTCACTGTGGTGAATCAGATGCTTTGTAAATCATTTCAGAAAGGTTCATAAATTATTTTTTATAATATTAACCATTTTGTTTTATTTTTGGTCTCTTCCAGACTTGTTCAAATAAAATATGAATATACCTTGAGAGTTTGAAATATACTCTTAAACGTTCTGCGCGAGTGCAGACTCAGCCATGATGTATTTGTTTTCCAACACACTTCAGTTTGACTTGTGGGGTCATGTAATTTGTTGTTTTACCTTTGTTTATTACATTGAATAAATAATTCAAATATTTATTTAACTTGCAAATGTTTCACGTTTTGTTATGATTATTTCCTTAGATTCTGCCCACTCTCTTTTAGGCTATTTGTGGCTTCTAGCTTTTAGTCGTAGGGTGAGAGAGGTACAAAGTCCAAAGTAAAAGAAAAAATGATGACATATTTGAAGACTGCCAGGGTAATTTTGGGAGGTGAGGTACAAACTTATTAGGACTGATAATGAGCTCGCATTTGTAAACAAAGAAATGAAGATGCAACTCAAAGATCACGGAGTCAGGCACCAACGCACAGTAGTGTATAGTCCCCAGCAGAATGGAAAGGCAGAACGAGACATGCGTACTCTAATTGAATGTTGTGTAACCATATTAGCTGTAAAAAAAACATGAACAAAATGTATTGGGCTAAAGCCATTAATGCAAGCATTTTTGTTTTGAATCACACAGCAAAGAGTTCGGTGAAAGATAAAACGCCCATGAGGCTTGTTTCAACAAAGGAGTTGATGTAAATTTCTTTAAAGTTTTGGTTGCAAAGTTTTTGTGCAAATTCCAAAAGAAACAAGGAGGAAATTGGACCGAAAAAGTCAAAGTGGTGTCTTTGTTGGCTATGATGAGCACACTAAGGGTTATAAAATTTACTACCCGCAAAATAACAAATTTGCTCTTGCCCGTGATGTGATATTCTTGAATGAAGATGGACCAAGTAGTGATTTAGGGGGAGACATTGCTGCCTTATTACAACTACCTGATAACCTAAATCAATTTAAGGTTATGATGAAGGTTAAATTGAAGATTCAGAAAATAAAGATAGAGTTGAAAATGGAAAAGATCAAATAGAGGCCAACAACCGAGAAAATTATCAAGGAATTGAGAATGGACTGGAAGAGATTGAACAATATATAAATCTAGAAGTAATATAAAATGATAAGGAAAGTTTTAGCGACAGTAAAAAGAGTCTGAACATGTTGAATATGAAACAAACGATTAAAGAGAAAGTAAATATGTTCTCAGAAACCGAACTAAATTGAAACAGCCGATTAAACTGGAAGATTATGAAACAAGTTGTCTAGCCAATCTTGAAGATCCACAAACCTTTGAAGAGGTCATGAAGCATCCTGAATGGGAACAATGGAAACAGGCCATCTACCGAGAATTACAAGCTTTGAGTGAAAATGACGTCTGGATGGAAGTGGACTGTCTAGAATATTCCGAGGTCATTAGCTGTAGATGGGTCTTTACCAGGAAGAGCAGTGAGACAGGAAAGCCTGAAATATTAAAAGCAAGAGTGGTGGCAAAGGGCTTCCCGAAAACCGACAAATTTGATCTCTCAGAAACATACGCACCAGTATCCAAATTACCAACACTTAGGGCTTTACCTGTGGTTGCTGATCATTTTGGGTTACCTATTTATCAAATTGATGTAAAAAGTGCTTTTATTTATGGCGAAATAAAAGGTTTTCATCTAAGTACCCAAGGAAATTGAACAAAATACGAACAAAGTTTAGAAACTTAATACATCTATATATGGTCTGAAAAAATTACCACGCTATTGGAATGAAAAACTCAACTCATTGTTGGTACATAATAGGTTTAAGATATCTTAAAATCACTATTGCTTATACTACAGAAATGAAGGAGAAAACAAACTTTATGTTCTTGTTTTTGTAGATGATCTTATGATAGTTGGTTCAAGCCCTGAAAAAATTGTATCCGTAAAGAGAGTCTTATGCGATAATTTCAAGATGAAAGATATGGGAACAGTTCAGAAGTATATTGGTATACACATTTATCAGAATTTTAGCTTCCGGAATTCTTAGAATTTCCCAGAAAGTATATTTAACAACAGTTTTGAAAACTTTTGGTATGGAAAGATGCAGACCAGTAAGTATACACCATTGGGCCCTGCTATTAAAATTGACAACTTTAAGTGAGACATTCCTGAGAGTCAAGAGGTGGAAACAAACTGCCGCAAATTAATTGGATGCCTGATGTACGGAATGTTGGGATCAAGGCCTGACTTGTGTTCATCATTGGGATAACTCAGTCGCTATCAAAGCTGTTCTAGCAAATAATTATGGCAAGCATTAAAACGAGTGCTACGATACATTAAAGGAACTATTGACTTGAAACTTAGATATGGCCGAAATCTAACCCACACTGAAATAGAAGGCTTTTTAGATGCAGACTGGAGAGGAGACTTAGAAGACCGGAAGTCTACAACCGGTCACACCTTCAACGTTTTTGCTCTTGTGTTTCTTGGTGCTCAAGGAAACAATCAACAGTGGCATTATCTTCCACAGAATCGGAATATGGTGCCTTAAGCTTAGCAGTAAGTTAAGCTTGTTGGATTCGAAGTCTTCTTGGAGGTATGCCAAAGAAAAATTATGTCTTCAAAACTTTTGAGGACAACCATTTTGCAATCTGGGTAGCCAAGAACCCTGAGCGCCACAAGAGGCTCAAACAACATAGACATACAGTACCATTTGGTTCGTGACAAGGTTACTGAAGGAGTAATTGAAGTCTATTATGTGTCGACAGGAGAACAATAGGCATACATGTTTATCAAGATGTTGAATAGACCAAAGTTTGAGAAGTACCATCCTCTGCTAGGACTTAAGTGAAACTATGTCAATATATATATATAAATTTCATTTTTTGTTTATTGCTCACATTTTGTTTATTCTTACTAAGAAATGTTTTTTCTATTTTTGTTTTATATGTGAAAAATATGTGTCCTTTGTGTAAAAAATTACAACTCACTTTTGATTTAAATAATAAAGGTGAAACTAATTAAAATACTTCGGTTAGTTACATATCTTCAACAAGACGGTTTTATCATTAACAATTTATAGCCCTTGTTTATGTTGTGGTTTTTTCATCTAGTTATTGTACTTTCCCATCTGCGTCGATTTCTGGCTCTATACAATACCATAAATCTTCGTGATTCAAACATATTTCCAACAAAAAATTTCAAGTCTTATTGTTATAAATACTGTCAAGATAATGTATGTTGGGTTGGTAGCACCAAAGTCATCAGTCAGCTCTAAAACAGATAATGTGAGCTGTAGTGAGTAGTTACCATGAGTGTATGAAACAATATGGTTATGATAAAAGTTGTTAATATAATAACTATGTTAGTCAGTTAATTGTTATTATGTTATTCAACTAACACACAGTGTTGCACAAAACACTTATAATTTGACATCCCTTCAAGCATTTCCACAGCAGGTAATCTTGCATCTGTCTCCAATAGTGCTTAATATTTACTTGCATTCAAGATTTAGACAAATTTTGATGAAAGAGTCATTTTTGTATTTTGTATACTAGGTACACGCTGTGCTAGGTTAACAAATTTGAGATAGAAAATGTTAGCTCACGAATTAAACAAACTTCGTTCACTCTAAGATTAGACAATCACGGAATGTATATCACGTTCTGGGACAATAACATGATAGAAATATATTAATGTTCTAGGGTAAACATGAGTAATAGTAAAACAATGTATGTAGTAAACATTTTTTCATACATTGATGCACAGAGATCACAAGTCAAAAACAAGAGAATGTCAACATTCTAAACATTTGGTACATAGAAACTAAACATTATGTGGGACAGTGGTAGTGGTGCATAAGGAACGAACACATTGGATTATAGTTCTAACAAAAACCTGTCTAAGAGTTTGGATTTTGAGGGTTAGTTTTATGTGCTTCTGCGACTTCTTTCATTTTAAACAATTTGCGTACTAATAATGTATTAAGGTATAAAATAAATTCCACCATATTTTTAGTTGATAGAAGGTTATTGCTTGGAAATCCCATTTAGATTGACTCACTGATCTCTACACTATACTGGATGGACATAAACATACACCTTGCAAAGGATCAAAGCGTGACGCTCATGTTTGTCATTGGCTTGATTGTTAGGGGATAGATTTAACTGTTTCTTTCAATGTAATTGTCCGAAAACATGACTCTGGTGAATAAAAGTGTTATTCCTTGAAATGGTAAAGTGTTATACCACACTTGGCTGAAGAAATATTTGCATTTAATGATATTTAATTTAGTTTTACAGGTAATATTGTGCAAATACGAATACAATATTTAATATATTAAGATATTTAGCTTTCATCCATGTTGCTTATATTCTACCAAGCCTAGAATATATTTAAATATGGCTATTAGCTTGTATATTGATTTCATAAACTATATTATATTGAAAGTTTGATAAATATAATGAAATAAGGTATCTCAAAACTTGATTAATTTGTTTGAATGACATACTTTTTGTAGAAGTCTTATGTTCAAACTATAATTTTGGTTGTGGCTTGTAGAAAATATGAATATATTAGTCTACATCAACTTATTTAAAGAAACAAGTCATGAGTTTGAACTTTGTTATACTTTTCAAACCTTTTATTAACATATTTATTTCATTTAACTAATCATACATTGATGTATCTCATTATATTCAATCAAATTAGCGAACGGTGTTAAATTGTCACATTGCCTTGTATCTGTATAAAAGATAAAGAGATACCCGAAAGTTTCCTTCTCTTTTACACAATGGTATGCAGACAACGACTTGCAAATTACAGCCACAGATGTCCATCCAGTTATATTATAAATATCAATTGATTGACTATATAATTTATTATATCTTTGGTGTCATTTACCTTGCTTATTGAAGATGCTGTAACTAACATACATTATTTATAATATGTTTGATTTCATTTACTGCTCCTAACGGTAATACTGAAACTAAATTTATATTTCTCCAATTTTATGTTAAAAATTATATTTAAAGAAAGTCAAGTCAAACAATATTAATTAATTAATTAATTCCATTAATCACTGAGAAAGACGCCACCCTCTAGTAGGAGCATTGCAAACGTTAAGCTTTGTGTTAAGGTGCACAGAAGGGTACGAACTGACGTCAGAGGCGTTTAAAAGGATTAATGAATATTTATTTCAAATAGGTGATTCTAAAATTAGACGTTTCATGTCAACAAATAACTGTTAGAATTTCGGACCATTTGATGACTTTCTGTTGATTCACACGTTCGCTGTAAAACAAGAGCAGTGCTGATATTTGGTCACGTGACACCTCTAATCCAATAACATTATGTCCGCTTGACTAGCGTAGCCCACACTGCTCAAGTAGAGATAATTTCAACTTTTCCAGCCCTCTACAGATAAGAAGAAGAAGACCCTATTCTCTCTACCCGCCAAGAAGACCCGTTTAGCGCATGTGCGAACATTCAAACATGGCGTATCTCAAAACGATAGTTTAATTGAAGCCATGAGGTCTATCGATAGAAAAATCAAACCCAGACAATAAGTAAAACATATAGTTTTATTTTAAATACAGTAACTTGCACTGATTGTAATATTTACATTTTTAGGTTTGGCGTTTCAATGCTTCATGGGTAAACAGAGATTCCCAACTTTCCACGAGTGCGTGGACAAATGCACCACTAAGAGGTGCGGACTCATTGTGCTGCTTCCAAATTTTAGCATATGTGTAAACTCACCTTTAAAGAAGAGTCTTTAGACAAAGTTTTTACGTATTTACATGGACATTTTAGATTTAACTTTATTTATTTTAGTTCCAGGTTTCCTATATTTTCAAATTCTACATTTTTTTTATACTAAATATGTAATTATTTGGTGTTGAGTGCGGGTCAAGTTCAAGAACAACAAAGTATGCTGGTCTGGTGCCAAAAGACTATAAAAGGAGGTTAGTTCCAAGGATTTTCAGGATTAATGGACCTGAGTTTTCATAAGTTCCTCCACGATTTAAATTACCTGACCGGGGCCGAAAACCACTTTAAGATTATGACAACCACTACTACAAAGACAGAGAGAAGATTGGAGGACAGTTTATACTGAGTGTTACATCCATAACATGGTAAGGACGGCTGGAATAAGAACACGACTTTGTTTGTTACTGCTTGAGTGAGAATGGTCTGGTCGGGAACACCGGCTAGCAATATGATTATCGATAGCAATTTAGGATGGGGCATGATTGGAAACAGACAATTTATTACGTAACCACACATGATAGCTAACCTACCTGAACATATATTACACAAAGAAATGAATAAGTTCTAAATTTTTTATCGCCTACTTCTTAAGACCGACCTACAAGATGTCAACACAGGTGAATACGAACCATTTCACTAAGTACTACATATATTTTCTTCATCGAGCTACATCATACTTCAGAGACGTAATATCTATCGTTACTACATTTATTTAATGCATCACCATTTTATACTAAGCAAGATTCAATCAATATACTTTCAATTTCAAACATTTTTCTTTTACTTCTGGGAACTATATTTTTTCTTAAGTGTTTAAATATAAAGGTGACCACGACCTTGATACTACCTTTTTTTACCAGGCCTGTGTTAACATCTCAGTGCGACCATTTTAAATTGTTATCTTTAATATTAAACATAATATATTTTTCAAATTAGCATTTTTTAAGGCATTGAGCCAAATTTAATACATCGAAGTTGTACCTATAGGCTATAATTTTTCATTATAATTAATATTTTGTAAACATAAAAGTCAAATGCATTAATCCTAAATTTAAATCAACAATATTTTTTAATACTTTTATCTTTATCTGGAATATATTATTTTTGGCCAGATAAAGGTTTTATTCATTCGTTTTTGTTAATGTTTCAACATTTTATATTTTATCCAACAATGTTATGAAATGTCAATTATATGATTTGATGTTTAATATGACGTCTGCCAAGTAGGGAAATTTACAAGTACATTTTTTTTATTGGCAGAATATATATGATTTAAATTTCATTTCATTTTTAAGTCATTATTTCCATAGTATTTTTAAGTCTTCCCACCCATTGTTAGAATAGTTAACTGTGTACAACACCTGGTCGATCCTGGTCCACTGAGACAACAGTGATAACTCTGGCAGTATGCAGCTCCGGAAGGCCTGGTTCGACTCATAGTTGAGTGATCAGTTGTGTAACATTATATTTCGGTTCAAGAGACAGCCAAAGCAAGTCACGTACTATTACCAGTTCCTCTCCGATTGTGTGTACCAGAAAAACACCCAGAGAAGACCCGGATATACTATATAAGTTTATTAATTTATTATTTAAAAAATATATCTTTTATAGTAATTATTTAAGTTTTCAAAATTAAAATATAAGTTTTAAAGAAATAATTTGTTATATAAACAGAGTATGAGTTGTAATTAGTAGCTTAGCAAAGAAATCTGACATTTTTATCCGATCCAATGAACAAATATATGTTTATATGATACTTTATTTCATTATTCTATGTTTGAAACTGAAGATGGAATGATTGATCAATTATTATTAGTATTAAAACTAGGAGAAACTATGAAATAATAGCAAGTCCATCTTGGCGACATTCATTTTGAATGAACAAGGCAGAAAACAAGGGTGCACCCAGGGAAATTGTTCCCCCCTGAGATTGTATAAATATTAGTAGTAGTTATTAAACTATAAAGGTAGCAAAGCTCCACCCAACAGTGTCCGGAATTAGCGCTCAAATATTGCCCACAGCCGACAAACGGAGAGTTATAAAATATAACTAAATATTAACCACCCCTGTAGTATAGTGTTCAGTGCAACTGGTTAAGAACCTAGGAGCCCCGGGTCTGATTCCTGAATTACACCGTGGGTAATTTTCTCGAAAGGGGAATTATTCCAACGGTCAACAGGATTTGGTAAATTAGACTTCATAATCATTATCATCATTACGGGTACGACGTGTATACAACCTCCATAGGTGTACCCTGGGCAACGCTCTGTGCCACCAAAGAGGCTAATAGTCTACACACACAGGTGAACGGACTAGACAATATCTCTTCCCTGGTCAAAGATGACATGTGATAAAAAAAACTAATTATTAATTACTAAACCACAAACTAGCCCCACCAAACGTTACTTGGGTTAATAGTTTTGCGCATATGAGAGCAATAGTTCCCAATGGCTAGGCTTGCCGACCCTCCTGGATTGGGCGGGAATCTTCCGGAATTATGACTATTCTCCCGTCTCCCGGGAATCCCTATCTGGGAGTTAGATATCTCCCGGATTTCACAGGAGATATCAAAAACCTTTTTGCAGCTTTGATTTTCATATTTGGATAAGTAGTACGATTTTGAAGGTTCAAGTTTCAAAGAGATCCTGTTTTGTCTTTAAATAACCCTATTGGATGGGATAATCTTCAGAAACCTACTGAAGCCATTCACCTAGAAGTTGAGGACCATGAGCAATGTAACAATTAGTTCTTTATCTTTAGAGAAGTTCAGAGAACTCTCACTGCTATTGAATGAGTGGCCATTATAAAGTGGGTTGCTTTCTCTAAACAACTTGTAGTGAAGGATTGTGGCAGCGTGTTAAAAACTATTGTTTCATTCGCGTTATCAATCTCAGCTTGAAATGCTATAAGTGAAAGCACATTTAGCGTGATGGGTGTATTATGGACCAAAGAAAGCAGGACGCTCAGCCATGAACTTTTGAAAGCTGAACTCCAAGTTTGACATAGCTACCATCTATCATGTTTTGCATTCCACAAGTTTATTTTGTTAGATAAAAAGACTTTTGGCAGTTGCTCGTAGGGTTTAGAGATATACATTTAAGAAGTAAATTTTATATACAATACTTTTTGATAAGCTTGAATGTTGTAATTAATACTAGTTGTATTTCAGTTGATAGTTAAAATAAAGTTCAAGTTGCATTAGATTATTGTTCACTCTCTTGAACCCTGAATTTCATGTTGTAGGGCTTAAAACTGCACTTTTATGGCTTCAATTCAATATTAGGAATATTAACGAGTACCACAAAGGTTTATTATTAAGAGGATGATCACTGGGGGAAGTTGTCAGCACTCGAGCACTGATTTCTCACTACTTATCATTAAAGTGAGACAACAATAGCAGTTTTATAACACTTAATAAAACATAAATAAAATACATGATCTCTTGGATGAACTACGCATCGGGAAATAAGTCCCGACTGTGCACCTGCAGGGTGTGTTACAGTAAACACACATACAAGTGTGGATCCCACTACGGAAGAGTCAAAGAAGGATTAACCATGCGTTACTCACTCCCTCAAACTGAAATACTTTAAAAGCTAATTCTATAGAATTTAATCAAACACGTCAAATTTGATTTAATAAATCTCGAAAAACAACAACAACGAATTCGGATCAATTTGAAATATTTTTCTTGTGTTGTATCTTATTTTCAGTAGCCAAGGGTTGCCTTAAAAATCGTCTTTTGAGGCTTCAATTTAATAAAGTTTCCCAGGGGCCCCATCTTACTGCGGAGTATAGACCCCTCGGTTCACCCCCTGGAGAAAAATCCTGTGAGCTCCATTGGTAGAAACTCAATAGTAGTAGTAATAATAATAATAATAATAATAATAATTTCAAAAATCTGTTATATCAAAATCAACTATGTGGCATTACAATCCGTAGAAACACATACCTACTATATAATAATAGTAAACTAGCATAAAGTTTATTTCAATTGTATTATTTTCAATTTTAAAATTACTCTTTACTATAGAACTTAATTTGATTTTAAAAGCATAAATACAAGTAAAATAACTCACGGCACGTAAAAATATCTATCTGATTTCTAGCTACAAAAGTTCTCTCAACAAAATCCTTGTAAATTTGAACCGAAAGACGTTTGCTAATCATTTATTCTAACCATAGAAAACGATTATAACTTATGTTGGCAATGCTAACTTCACTCGCGTCCAATCATAGAAAAGGACAGTTTAATTGTCCAATTGGAATTTAAGTATTTTGTTTTCTTACAAAAGTCATGATCTTTTTAATCAATAATGACAGTAAAAATAAAAGAATCTACCATTAATGAAGTCCGAAATCTTATAAAAGAATTAACACCTTTCTCTGAAAAAGATGAAAACTTCGAGTTATGTGAAAAATTCGCCCTCTCTAAAATTGTACACCATCGCTACCTATCAGTGAATAGCTGTCAAATTGGCCAAGCTCTAGAAGGTATGGTTTTAAGATTTCAAGTGCACGGTCACTCTTCTCATGCTCAAAGACTTGAAAAACTAGTCAAAGACTTTACAAGCAGTCCAGTGTTTAAAGACCATCCTGAATGTGATATACAGTGGTCATTATTGTCTTTACTGGTTAACCTATCTCAATGTCCCACCTCTTCTCCTCAAATACTGCTTCCGTCAACTGATGAGCCCAGTGAGGCCAAAACCAGTGAAACATTTGATTGGGCAACATATATGCGTGAAGGGAATGAAAAATTTCTACCTGGCATTGGCCTCGACTCAGAAAATGAAAGTTCTGAATTGTCAGAATCTGAATCAGAAACAAATGAACAAATAAACCAATACATCACACCAAAGCCACCAGTTGTAACCAAATCAGATAATATACGTGACATCAAAAAAGAGTTCAAAGAATGTTTAGATAAAAAGCAATGGCTAGTTGAAAACACACAACACAATTGGTGGATTTCATCCAATTTAGAGCAGCCAGTGACTAAATACAGTTCAGCCAATGTTGCCAAACTTTGGGAAGAGTTTTTGAGTGTACAAGAACATGGCTTGCTTGGTACATATCGACTTAACACTATCAGTGAGTACAAAGTGATCCGGGAAGTGCTATTTATGCTGTGTGGTCCTACAGACACTCGCGTTTTTTACAAACTTGATGGGAAGTTTGTCGTTCGCTCTGATGTAACAATACCGAGCCTCACAAAAGATGCGTTTAGTAACTGTTTACAGCAGATGTGCAACTATTTCAATATGTTGAAGACACTAGAAGAGTTTCAATCAGAACTTTCTCCATCAGTTGGGGGGGAAGATTTGGAAAGTGAAATGCCCCCAGTTACATATAAAGCTTATTACACCGCTCTCTCCAAGTATATCAAGAATCTTCGCATTGCAGCAGTAAATATTGAGAAAGAGGTTAGGAGGCAAGAAAATACTCACACTTTAATGTCAGTAATTAGACAATTAGAACCTTACCTTCAAGACATTGACATTCTCTACTTGGTTCACATTCAAGCTGTTATGTTTTCTTGGAGGATTGCCCCTAATTGGCTCTGTGCTACCTGCCTTTTATCTGTTCTCCACAAAGCATTGGAGGATGCAATAACTCGCAGGCAAGCCACTATTATGCTTAGGTTGTTCCTTGAAAGTTTGTCTCCATACTTGAAAATAATAAACATTTGGTTAACGGAAGGTCGATTGGAAGATTTCCGGCAAGAATTTGTGGTGACGAGAAGTGACACAGACACGACACTGAAGAATTGGGAGGAAGGGTTTAAAGTCAGACCTTACCGTAGTGGTTTGATAGATTCGGGGGTTGTCCCATCTGACCTGCTGCTTAACATTGCAAACAAGATGTTACATGTTGGTAAAACCATGGAACTACTTTTCAAACTCGACAGAATCACTGAAATGAAGAGACGAATGTCCCCACATAGAGATTTGTACAAGGAGTTCTTAGAAAGTGTTGTTCAAGATCTTCCGCATCATGACTGGCAGGAAATATCGGATGTAGGGAAACACCAAGAAACAACAGTTTGTCCAAAGTCATTAGATAAAACTTGTTTCCAATCAGAGTTCACAAAACAACTTGACGATCCGCTCCTCATGAAAGCTTTCAAGAATGTGTTTGCACCATCACAGCCAAACAAATGTCGAGAGAGGGAAAATGCTTCTAGCAACATATCTATTCTGGAAATTGACTCAATATTTCCGACTCAGCCCTTGTTGGAAAAGCACTTGGACCGTCTTATCACAGATTGCAACAGCGTAGCTTGCACTTTGGTTTGTAACATCTTCGACGAATTACAACTAAACACACATCTTCTCTTGGTCAGACAAGTGATGCTTATGGAAGCTGGAGATCTGGTCCATGAGTTCAACAAGAGCATCTTCACACAAATTGAACAAGGCAATCTCGATGAATACTCTCTTTCGATCAAGATTGAAGACTGTCTTGACAAGCGTTTCCACAAACACAACACAAACTTTTCAGTGGTCCTGCTTGATGAGAAAGACACAACAGAAATCCAAGCGAGTATAGATAGGTTGAAGATAACGGACCTTAGTTCTTCTGTGGATGATGCAGTCTTAGTTCTAAGTTTAATTGAAAGAATAGAGTTACGTTATCAAGTGGACTGGCCCCTCACGCTACTACTCAGTGCAGCAAACATGCAAAAGTATAACCAAGTTTTCAGATTTTTATTAAAAGTAAAATGGGCATTACATTTACTTCAACAGTTAAGATTTAGAGACGTTAGCACAAAGTCAGAAATATCTCGGTCAAAAAAGAATATGACTCGTCTGCACCTCCTTAAATTCTGGCTAATGAACACGCTCTGTAGCATCCACACTTACCTCATGGGGCAAGTGCTCCACTCAGAGGGATTTCAAATGGAACAGAACTTGAAACAAGCGAAAGACTTGGATGAACTTGTCCAGATACACAACCATTACGTGAGTGTGGTCCACAAGAACTGCATGCGGCCGTGCAAATCAGACTTCATCGTTAAGGGGATACACCAGTTGGTGACGCAAGCATACATCCTGCGAGAGATGTGGTTCAGTGACACCACTAAGGTGGTCCATCTCAATGACCTCGAAGCCATGTACAACCAGAGCCACTGTCTGCTCACGGTTGTGTTGCGTATCCACGTCGAGGACGGTATCACGCCACAGTTGGCAGGCCTCTACCTGGCGTTACAGGATAGAATTCCCTTTCCAGGTGTTAGTATCATCTAGAAATATACTAATTCTTATCTTACCCGCTTATAAACATGATTTAAATAACAGGCTACCCAACTTGTTAGTGAAGAAATAAATATAATTTGACATAAAGGCCTGTATTAAGTATAGATATAAGTTTAGATATGTCTTAATCACCTCTATAGTATCTTTATTTGTGAATGATTTCCTATTTTAGTATAGTGTTACATAACTTTGGAGAACTTGCCCACCTCTTCAACTGGATCGTCGTCGTTGGCCCGTTATTAAGAAATGGACCCATGTAAGACCAAATAAAACCTAGATATAGTTTTAAATGGGTGTTCCATGATATCAGGCCTATTTAAAACAATTTGTATTATTTTTAATATGAACTAAAGATTTAAAAATTTAAAGTAGGCTATATAATGTATAGTAAACTTTGGTTTTAGTGAACATTCGGCTACAGTGAACCTAGTTCATCGGTCCCAGCCCACATACATTTCAATGTGTGTTGAAAAAATCGTTGGTAATGAACCACCAACTTCGGTTTTAGTGAACAGAAAATTGAAACTTTCAATAAGAAATGTCATTCTAACATCATAATTCTTTAAAAACATAACTTTTTAGTTGTTTAAACTTGAAAACACTAATTCTCTACCTTGAGTTTGTGTTTAGATAGCACAAAGCTTGACTGAAAACGTATGGAATGTGAAAAAGGAATGCAGGGGATAGGAGGTAAGGTCTGGTCTTAAACAGTCACTGCACTCATTGACCTGGCTTAAGTTTTAATACTGTTCTCTGCGGCAAGTTGTTGAGTTGTATTAATACGACAGGAGTTAGAGGACAGTGAATGACAGTCTGTGGCCATTTAGCAATAATTGTTTTCACTAAACCCTCTCTTTGAAGAGAGTACATGAAACTCAAAAAATTAGACTTTTCTACTCAGTTTTAGTTTTTTGAATGCATGGATAGTGTGTAATTAAGTGTGGAAAAAGCACAAATTCTATAGATGGGTCTGGAAAAAATATTAATAAAAGTAGTATACAATAAACAGCAGCATAAAACAGATTTTTTTAAAGGTTAATTAATATATTTCAATAAAGAGTGATTGTATTTTAACTCTTGTTTTATTTGTCACTAACCCACTAAGCCTACTTTCAGATTTAAAAAAATCGGTTTTAGTGAACTTCGGACAAATTGAACAAACTATTTGAGTTCGTAAAGGTTCGTTATAACCAGAGTTGACTGTATAATAAACGCACAAGTGTATCGTTGGACTCAAATTTACCCAACCTATTTTCAATGTGTACATAAAACACCGCACACTGAACTTGAATATAATTTATTTTAACTAACAATCCTGAGTGAAAATTGTGCATTACTTGGGTAAAAATAGCCAGCTGTTCCTTAGCTGTGTCGAGGAAGGGGGTAAGCTTTTCGGGCAAGGTCTCAAGCAGTAACCCTCACCAGAAGATGGGCCCCAGAGTCTCATCCGTAAATGTGTCTGAGGTGGGGGGTGACCTAATCAACTTATTGTAAAAATTGTAATTTTAATAGTGGTTGCATCTTATTTGTCAATTTTAGACCCATAAAGTAGATCAATTATTGGGTCTGTCAAGAATATTGGTCTAGGCCTACACTTTCATGTTAAAGGGGGTAGATTTTCATTTAACTTCCTGTACCTAAAATATTCACAACAGAGGCTCATTCCAATACGAATTTAACGCATATTCAATCGAATTCACATATTACGTCGATAACTGTGATAAAAATAATCTCTCTCTTTAGTACTTGGTCATTATGAAGCTAATTCCACTCTGCCAACATGCTAAAATAAAACATTGCACATTCATCTCCTTTTATTGATTCATTTATTCCCATCTACCCTACTTGCTTTCAGAGTATTATTTGTGTGTTAACTATCCATGTTACTCGACTAATCCAGGAGTATGGCTGACGGAAGTGCACACACACACACACACACATACACACACCATTGTGGAGAGAATAGTACTGTCATCGTCAACAAACAGAGAGTAAAAATGTTATCCATCACTTTTAGATTTAAACTCATCAAAAAGTAAACATTATTGATATGGTAGGTACCTAAATGATTTTTGAAATTATGTTAAAATTGAAATAAGAATTAGTGATTAGTGGTATAGTTTAATTCTAGGGGTGTGCAAAGCTAAAAATTCTGAAGCTGAATCACCTTTGTATCATTGAAATATCTCATTTTCATATAATTAAATTTCAAAATCATTTTAGAACCACTATTAAACTATTTTAACAAGAAGTAATTAAATGACATATATTACGTTTGTATGATTAAGCAAGTTGTTTGTAAAATAAAATATACAGTGTGTTCCCGGGTTAAACGGCTAAACTCTGGGAAGTGGTAGTAGATCAAAACACTTACGCAATATGCCTTAAGAAGATTTGCTAGTTTTAGCTTCCTTTTCACTCATACCTTACTGGATGCCGTCAATTTGAATAAAAGAAATAAAATATTTTATTTAATACCTACTTATTTTGTTCTTATTAGCTTTTTGCTGTTTGCGTGAAAAGTATGTTAAAACTAGCAAATTTCCAAAATACATTTTGAGTTTTTTGATCCACTCACTACCTCTTACCCAAGTTTAACCCAGGAGCACCCTGTATATTAACCTATATTCAATATCTCCAAAATGTTCAAAAGTAAAATACCTGCCAAGTTTTACCACCATTAGCTGAGAAAAAGCAAAGAAAATGTAATATACAAAGCTATTTAGTTGTGATTTTCCTTACATTTAATTTATAACACACACATCCATCCAATATTTAGTCCTTAATATTCCATTTAGTTGGAATAATATATGTCGAATTTTCAAGCACTGTTTAGACACAATAGTGTTTCATAGCTTCTTCAGTATTTTTTTAAATTCAATATGACCAATACGGTGGACATAAAAAGGTAGAAAACGAGCACCAATATTAATAATAATATATATTTCCTTTGGCTTTGCTTGGCAGGTTTCATGTTTCACATTTAAAAGTTGCCTTCGCAGGCTACTACAAATAATTATTGTTAAGAAGAAATTGACTTGAAAAGCCAGAACGGCCCATGGACATAAAATGAAAGATTTGCAAATATAATTTATTTTTTTATTGTCATAAACATATAAAATTGTATAAATAGCATACAGTATATCTTGCACAATAATATATTAGCCTATTGATTTGAAAATCATTATATTGAAGTGTATAAACATGGACAAAAACCTGGGTGGCTCAATTAGAATCCATGTTAAAATCCGTGTATTGAAACAAAGCTGTTAATGTAGGTCACTCCACTGCACTACCATGTAGGTAGTGTGGCATCATAGAGAATTGAATAAAACTTCAGTCTTTTGTAATATTTTTAGTAAATTAAAATGTTCAAATAATCATCGATTAAGACATTCGTTGAAAAACCTTTAACTGATCAGCTTGTTAAAAGCCAGTTTTACAATGTCACGTTATTGTGTTCATTAAGGCTTAGTATCCATGCAAAAGTGCTCATAAAGTTAAAGCGAGACCTACTTTCTAGTCAGTAAACATTACGTCCTCCTCAATGTTAAAACCTCCTGTCTGCCATATTGGTTTTTGACAGTTGTTATTAAAGTGAGGCTATGTTTCTATATCCCTGCAATGAGTGATTATTGGTATGGGAATGACTAGTTTTATTCTTTCCAGTACACATTTTAAATTTAAAAGAAAATCAAGTTTAATTAATCACTATGTCTAAGATAGCTCTGCACAATGGCTTCAAATTAAGACATTCAAATTTAATTTGTCTTAAAAATAAACTCCATCAATGTCACATCTTTCCTCTCTCCCTGGGTGGGCTTTCTTCATCAAATTTACTCTTAGTAGTTTATTTTTCCTTTTTCTTTAGTTTTATCAATTTCCTTTATTATAAAATTATCTAGCCATTGGGCCACCTCATTTTTAAACAACTTATGTTTTATAATATTGATGTTCAACGTAAACAAATCAAAAGCTTTCTAATAAATATAGTGCTTTGAATTTTAACAACTAGAAGGAAATTGAAAACTGCCTTTTGTAGTTTTGACAAGCATGCCAATGTTTGATTGTAAAATGCAATGCTGTCTGTAACCAGTAGTTAGAGAATTTACAAACTATTATGTTACGAGGACTCTAACATAACATTGTAATACTAGACACAAGTTTTTAATGCAATTCATATTTTAATATATTTTCTCTCACATATGTGATTGAAGTGTAAACTATTCCAAACGTTAACATTATTAATATGAAAATATAATTTCTACTAAAACTCTTGAGTCATTAATCACTAATTTGACTGAAAGTTTGGAAAAGGATCAAAATCATTAGTAATATCTTGAAACAGTTACTGTCATCTTAGTAGTGATAAAGAGAGTATCATGCAGGTAAACACCTTGTCTTTCAGCGAGTTGAAGAGTTTGAGAGTCTGCTTATTAAGTTTCACATCGCTGATAGCAAACACATCGACTATGATATGTACCAATAAAAAATAAAATGGTGACAGTCTTGAAATGAAAACTTTAAAAACACCATAAATTATAAATAAATAAAACAATCCACCAAATAATACGTATAAAGAATTCTGCTAAGTCCTAAAAAATAATAACATACGTATGACTTTATTAAGTTTAAAATGAGTCACCAAAATTCTCAACAACAGGTATCACAGAAATACTTCCAGTTTATTGGAAATTTGATAGAATTTCAACAGTTAAAATATGTTTACCCATCATTACAGTTATCTTGTAATAAATAATCTATGCAATGATTGTAACTATATATACAGTAACCCCATGGCTTCTTTGGTGCTGACTGACAGCTCACATCTGACAGTTGACAGCTTTAAAAAGTTATCAAACCAAATTACGTATCCCTACGCCGAACCAGATGATCTGCAAAAACATGAGTTTAACAGCTGTCACGTTTGACAGTCAAAATTTAGGTATATACCTAAATTTTGACTGTCAGAAGTCAGCTGCTAGTTGTCAGTCAGCACCAAAGAAGCCATAGGGATGCTGTACCTGGCCAGTGGCTGGAAGATGTTCATGATGATGATGGTGATGAATTACTAAAATGATTTTTTGTGATGCAATAAATGTTAGACCAAATTAAACAATTTTGCTGTACTTAAAGATTTGTGAAACTATTGACA
Source organism: Timema poppense (assembly GCA_902141375.1). Classification (NCBI taxonomy): domain Eukaryota; kingdom Metazoa; phylum Arthropoda; class Insecta; order Phasmatodea; family Timematidae; genus Timema; species Timema poppense. Next base: position 79,225 of record CABFOV010001078.1, read on the forward strand.
GTACGAGAACTGAGGAATTTTTCTGCAATTAATTTCTGAAAATTGTTATCATAAATATTTGATTATTTATTAGTAATAAATGTCGCTTCAGTTATGTTAAAAGAATCGTACATTTTCATGGCAGGAAAATGGAAGCAATCACAGGACGTTTTCTTAAAGGCCAGCAAAACTGGCCATAATAATCTAGCACAATTTCCTGCTTAAAGAGGAGGTATTCATTTATATTCAAGGTATTAGATCGGGAATCAGGAATTATCACTCCATTGGTTATGTGGCCGAAGGTACCAGGCTCATCTTGTCTGGTTTGGTTTGTCAATGAAAGAACGGTCAAGGTGATTTTTCTTAATGGTTTTCCACTCTCCCTTAATACTAAAGTGGGTAAATTTCCTTTATTGTAAGCTTTATTATATTCTTACCCCCATCAATGTCAATAAGCAGAGAGACACACATAGTTACAGTACAAGGTTTGTAACACATTATAATGGAGGGAAGCGAAGTCCACGTTTCTATTCAAGGTGAAGTCGAACCGAGGTTCAAATATTATGATTTTTTATTTTGATGGAAAAATAAATACTCTGTACAGATTTATAATAACGTTAGCTTCAATATTAAAGAAAATAAAAGTTTTATTGCGAAATTGTTTAAAATAGTTGGTCCTAGTCTAATGAACCCAGTTATTATCATGATATTTTGTTCAATTATTACTTAAGAATTTTTCAAACAAATATTTTCCCCCCGCCTGTATGGGTATTATGCCTATATACTAGGTTTGCTGATATGTTAAGGATGAGGGAGGTTGAATTTAAAGGAAGTGTACCCATATTTGAGTGGAGGGAGAATGGAAAACCACCCTCTGTACACCTAACCAGGATTTTAACCCAAATCTCCCCGTCATCGGCATGTCCAGTTTTTCGTGAGAGTAATGCCTTGGATCATGCGTCCACCAAAGTGGGTCTTACAAATATTTTAATTTATTTTAGTTGTCAACAGTTTTATTGGTAAAGCTCCTTAATTGTCAAGGCCGGAATATATTTTGTGATGTGTATTTGACATTTTCGAAGCTTCGCACACCCTTATTGTAAAGTCATGACACACTCGTTTATAAGATAACACAGATATTTTAACAAAACAAAGAGAAAACACTAAACAGTTTATAAATAAAAATCTACACATATAAAACCAAAACTATAAACACACCAATAAAATCATCAAGAAACACGATAAAAACTAATAAAATGAGATACAAACAAGAAAGGCCCACTTAGCCAATGATGAAACATTGGACTAGAGATAACTTTTTATCTTATCTCTATTGGGGTGTGCTTTGTCACCCCTCAGTCTCCTTCGACTTTTCAAAACTTCCCGCAAATGGACCTTCATGTTAATATGGGATGAAAGTCACTGGAAACTAACAGCTTCATTTCAACTAGGGATGGACCCTCAAATCCTTAAGAAGATTCGAGAACATTTCAGAATCAAGACTCTAATACTGCCTATTGGCGTTTCAGAACTAATTATAATTATAGGATGAACATAGCAACCAGTTCCCAAACCAGTAATTTAACACTTGACTTAATGTACAAATGTTATAATGAGTAGATTATAAGACATAATGTCAACATTTAGTTACTATTTATATTGTCTATTATTTTATTATATTTATATTTACATTTCCTCTTATGTACATAATTTTTTCCATGATTCGAATTCGACCCAACTCTGATTTTGACAGTTGTCATCTTGCAAATTTCCATCATGAAATCTTTCCAGCCTGTGGCCTGGTCTGTTTAGTAAAATGACTCAATTTTTTTGAGCAACCAAATTTAAATTGATATAATAAAAACTGTAACAGTTGTATTTAAAAAAAACCAGGGCCACTATTTCTAAATGTGTTTTCTTGGTTTCCTCTTTTATGAAGTTGTTTTGCACGTTTCATACTCCTCCCTGATGAGTTCTGATAGAATGAAACCCGGGTTGGGTGGTAACAATGGATTTTCTTTAAAATACAGCCATCCCACCTGAATGAAGAGGAAAAATTTGGGAAGAAGCTAATGCACAGAGGTGACATCTTCCTTTTTTCTGTTTTCTACAGTAGAAGTAGTCACACACAAATTTAAACACAAAAAAAGAAGAAGTGTTTGTGTTTGATAAAGGCAACAATGCTTAAAGATTATTATTCTTTGTGTTAAAATGTGTGTGTAATTACTTCTACTATAGAAGACAGAAAAAAGGAAGATGTCACCTTTGTGCATTGGATTCTTCCAACATTTTCCCTCTTNCTTTCTTCATTAAATTTACTCGTATTGGTTTATTTTTCCTTTTTCTTTACAAATTTGAATTTTTATTATAGAGATTTAGTGATGTTTACCAATAGTTTAGCCCAACATCTTTATGGAAAAAACCTCACTACCAGAACCCAGTCCATTAATTTACTACTTAAATGTGAATATAATTTAAATCTTTCCAACATGGCAAGATAACCTTGTATGCTTGTCATGTTTCCTAAGATTTGAATTTGAGATTCAAACTTTTATATAAAAGAAGTAGTGGATTCAACCTGGCTCGATACTAATTTTAAAATTAAATAAAATCGAAACCAAAATTATAAAAAATGAATCAATGACTTTCATCCCAATTTGAATCAAAATAAGATATCACATTAAATATTAGTGTTAAAACTTTAAAATATTTAAAACCATATCACAAGCAAAATAAAATCACATTTTCTTTTGTGCAATCTCAAAAGGTGTTACCATTTTTAAATATGGTCCAACTTACAACATTCTCTTTTGCATTTGTAAGAACAAAATTAAGAAAAACCTCTTATCCAAAGTACAAATGCTTCAGCAAACATATTTAAGTGCTAATCAATGAATCATTTGTTCTGTAATATTATTGCAAGTTTGCATACCGAAGTGCAGATTTACTTGTATTCATTTACAAATGCAAAAGCTGCCACTGAGACTCAACAAATTACCTATCCTGAAGATTTAGCTAAAACAGGCATTACACGATACATTAATAAAAGAGATCACTTGTCATGAGTCTATAACATATAAATAGTGATGTTAACATTTCCTGACAGGATTCTTGCAATCCTCAAGAATCCAGAGACAAAGACAGAGGAACTCGTAATTAGTGTTTATTTAATGAGACGAGGGACAGCCGTGTCGGTCACATGTCCTTCTTGGCGGCTACGGTCGGTGAGTCTGCTATGTAAGGCAAGGAGAGAGAGCCTTTCAGATTGCAAGATTGTTGAAAAGTCGTGAGTTCTATCCTTTGCTCGCTGCAATCCTCACGTTTCCTTAGGATGTGACCACCTGTGAAGCCTGGAGGAAGATATATTAGTTAGCCACTAGGTCTGCATCATTCTGTAGTGGGTTGTAAGTAATAACATGTCTAACATACACCACGCTGCCATAAAACCACTTCCAAGCCTACATAAGACAATATATCACCAGTGGGATCAGTCACACTGAGAGATTCAGGGATGAGAAACCAGACAACACAAGTAATGTACATGGGTGGGGGATAAATAATAATATATCATGAATGTATGTAGTAAATAGTTTAAAATATACACAATGTAATGTTAATTTTGCAATACATATGACAGGGTGTCTACCATCCGGGAAAATTAAGGAAAACGGGAATTAGCCGGGAATTTGAAGTGATCGGGAAAAAGCGGGAATAAGTCGGGAATTTGGTAAATCACAACAAAAATCCGGGAAAATGATATTTTACTCAAAATATGAAATACAATAATCAGTAAATTATAATGTCATTTTTTTGTTTGTAGCTGTGTAATATATTTTTAATTCCTAGTAAACAATTTTAATTCAAATTTTAAAACTTATTATTATTATTATTTAAAAAAAATATTAATAGAAAAATGAGGGTGGAGGGAGGGGGGTGGTGAGTTAGAAGGATGTGACATACTTTTTTAGTCGGGAATTTTAGGAAATGATCAGGGGAAATCAGGGAAAAGGTCTGGGACTTCATTGGTCAAGTTTAGTAGACACCATGATATGAATTGCGTGTGCATTTACGATGCCTCACCGAGAGCTCCACAACCGATGGCTGCCAGTCCGCCGAGTTTGAGGCCAGCAACCAGCCCTATAGGACCGCCAATGCAGCCCCCAATGATGGCCCCAGCTAACGGGTAAATAGCTGTCTTGTGCTTTGCTGCCAACGACAGCGTTTTGGTACCTTCAGTCACATTCTCCAACGCTTGTTCCACATTTGTGTCGACCTCGTTCACTTTCTGTTTCTGCTCCTGTACAAACATGGATGTTAATTATTATGTTCAATATAGCACAAGCTTTTAAAAGTTCATCTCACACTGTGTGATATTAGTCAGGCTGTGTACATATCACATGCTCTTAAGGGCCCATCTCACACTGTGATATTAGTCAGGCTGTGTACATATCACATGCTCTTAAGGGCCCATCTCACACCGTGTGATATTAGTCAGGCTGTGTACATATCACATGCTCTTAAGGGCCCATCTCACACCGTGTGATATTAGTTAGGCTGTGTACACATCACAAGCTCTTAAGAGCCCATATCACACCCTTGATTGTATGTATACACCACACGACAATTAACACGAATTTGAATCATCATCTCAACATAATTTCTATCCAATAATGTACCAATTCTTAAATATTTGTGTTAATAGATTTACGGTCAATCAAGTTAACTTTGTGCCAGTGGGTGTAACTTTGAGCCACTAGCTGATTTTTTTTTAATAAACTATATTAAAAGAACCCTTCCTTCACCTCTGACAAGACATCTTGTGAATGTGAGGAATGCCAGGCCTCCACCGGGGTTCGGATCCCACGTTAAACTGTAGGTCCTCCATTTCATCATCTCACAATCACCCTACCATTACACATTAGCGTAAGTGCGTACAACCCGAACGGGTAGTAAGACGTGGTGCTATTAATAATAATAATATATTAAAAGAGAGACCAACATTTTATTTTAAATTCCCTATGTGTTGGCAGCATTGATATTTTCTATTTCCTGTAAGAAATATAAGTTTCCCGCCACTTTAGTTGCAAGCTCATTTGTGTGGCAATTGTGAGCTCTTATTTTGAAAAAATATTTGAAGACTATTTTCAAGTTTATTGATTTTCTTTTTGTTAAGAAGTGTAAACACCAATTTTTGGATAAATATTCTGCAAGGCTTCATTTTTTGAGGTAACATATTATTTTCATCAAAAAATATTAGGCTTTACAATAATAAATCGCATGTAAGAGTAACCTCATTATTCACAAATACAGCCAAACTTTGAACCAGCTCAAAGTTAGCCTTTGGGTACTTCAATGTTAAACTGAATTTAACACATTACTTGAAATTAAAATTTATCCAAAGACTTTAATATTACTAGATGAAATTTCTTATGTAAGGTATTCTATCGCCATTATTATATTATTATTACCACTTTTTACACTTTCTGTAAAGTAATTTCTTCTATATTAGTTCAAATTTGTTTAGTAAAATTGCTTGCTTGTAAAAGACAATTTCATGAACTTATAGATAGCCCCTGTACATTTTAATAATCCAATATAATGTTTCTTTTTATATTTATTTTAATTTAAAATGTGATATTTAAATACTGTACTATATATTATAATTTTTATTCAGATTCAATAGAACGTGATCAAATGAATGTGCCTACCAAGCATAAGAAACGTCAACCTGTAACTAGAACATACAAAAACTACTCTCCAGATCAACTTAATCAAGTTGTAAATGACATTAAGGGCCAGTTTCATAGTCACGTTTAGTATGCCTCAAGTGCGGCGCTACACTAAATACAAGACAACACCTACCTAAACCAGAATGGAATGGGCCAGTTTCCTATGCGGGAACGGCCCATTCCATTCGAGTTTAGGTAGGTGTCGTCTTGTATTTAGTGTAGCGCCGCACTTGAGGCGTGCTAAATTTGACTATGAAACTGGCCCTAAGTCTGGAAAAATTGGACAAAGGAGAGCTGAGAGCTGAGAGAGAGAACGGTATACCGAGAAATACCCTTGGAAATAAAATGAAGGGTCTTCATGGTAAATTGGTAGGCAGACCTCAAGTGTTTTCAGAACAAGAAAATATTTTTGTAAATCATATTGTTGCCCTTTGTGACATTGGTGTACCCATTTCGGTCTTTGATCTTCGATGAATTGTAGTCTTATTTGGAAACATCCCAACACAAAATACTTCAATTCAAAAATAATATGCCTGGATGGCATCGGGGAAGATCTTTCGTAAAGAGACACAAGTCAGCTTTGGTACAGAAATTTGTTGCTAGTATTGCTACAGTAGCCCTATGGCTTCTTTGGTGCTGACTGACAGCTTTAAAAAGTTACCAGACCAAATTACGTATCCCTACGCCAAACAAGATGATATGCAAAAACATGTGTTTAGCAGCTGTCACTTCTGACTGTCAAAATTTATGTATATACCTAAATATTGACTGTCAGAAGTCAGCTGTAAGATGTCAGTCAGCACCAAATAAGCTGTGGAGCTACTGTAGAAACCGAGCCCAAGTTAACATAGATATGGTGAATGAGTTCTTTGATCACTTGGGGAAGAAACTAAAAGACGTTCTTCCTTGCAATATATATAAAACTATGATGAAACCGGCTTCCGTGATATACCTTCAAAGAAAAAGCTTTTGTTTAGAAGAGGGTTTCGCCATCTTGAATGAATACTCAATAGTACAAAGTCATGCTATACCACAATGTTTTGTGGAAATGCATTAGAACAGTTCCTTTTCACCATATATTATATTTAAGGAAAGCAGAAATGGTCAGACTGGCTCTCTGGATCACCATTGGGTACGAGATTAAATATAACACCTCATGGGTATCTTGCGTTCCTCAAACAGCAAGCCTTTGGAGATTGCTAGTAGGGAAGAGCACTTGGAAGAAGAATGATTCAAAACACAATATATCGGAAAGTTAGCAAATATTTATTTTCTAAGTATACATCTTTTGCAAATAATCATGGGTATGCGGCGCAGGACTAGCATACCCAGAGAATACGCCACTGCTTGGATTTGACACAAACCAGAGAAGGAAAACATTGTGTGGCGTTGCCAAAATCAATTTTTGGTCAGTTATTGAAAATAGCTTTAGAAATAGGAGAATCAACCGCAACAACAAATCTGGCCAAAGGGTTTGAGGCTACTGGGATATTCCCACTAGATAGGATTAGCGTTATCACAAAGCTACCAATTTATGCACAAGACGTCTCGGCCATCAGGGAAGACATTGGTGAACAATTTAAAGTGTTCATTGAAAATGTAAGAACATCTGACTTAAGCAAACTACAGAAGCTAAAGAAGTTCAAATTGCCAGTAGTGTATCTCTGGCAGAAGTAGAGGAGTTCTACAAAAATAGATCTGCTACTATTCCTCTTGGTGGAGCTAGGACAAGAGGGGGATCGGTTAAATCAAGAGGTGGACTGAAGACCATCAGGCCAGCAACAAGAAGTGGCATTCAAAATGGACACCAATTTATCATTTCTGACAAAGGAGAAGAACACATTTCTCATAATTAAATTGAGCATGCAAAAAGAAATGTTTATTTGCAATTCGTATAAAACTACAAATGTGATTCATATTTTTGTTTTCTAAAGAAAAGTAAAAATTAACTTTTGACTTTCAGGATTTTTGTTTATCCAAGAAACATTTTTAACGTAGGAATCTACCTACATGTTTTTTATGTTACTATTTTCTTTTTTATGGAGAATTTGTTTACATTCGACTGGGGTGTAATTTTAACCAGAAAGAAGTGAAATGTATTATTTCAATTTGAAAATTGAGCTATTCCTACCATTATATAGTATGTTCTTACATTATTTTCAGAGTTTTCTTCAACCTCTGTTCCTTAATATGTTATTCAATTGAATAATATTCAAAATATTTAGCACTTGGAGTGTTTGGAACTTCTAATAATGAAGTATAAAACATTACAAAACTTAACATATCAGAGAATAGTTATCATATCTCCTAAAATGAATAAAATTAAGCATTTATCATCAAATTTTAGTAGTGGTTCAAAGTTACCCCAAATAGCAGTGTAATTTTGAACCAAGGAAAAATGATTATTTTTGAGTGTTATATAAGCAATGTTTAGATATATGTTATATCAAATATATACTTTGAATCATATATTTTCATTACAAGCCATCAGTTATCAAGATATGATTAAAACTCTAATGATTCAAGTGAAAATATGTAAAAAGAGGATCAAAGTTACCCTGATTGACTGTTCACTACTTTAGAGGAGTTTATAAATACTATTTATAGTTTAATTTATATAAGGAATTTGATTTCCACACCAAGCTTTTCTTTTATTAAGTATAACATTTAAATGCATTCAAACTTTCCCCGATAAAAGTAAAATCCCTCCAGAAGGCTATACATTGTAAAATTGATGATACTACCTGCACGACGCGGTCAAAATCTTGGAATAACTCGTGTACATCTTTGACTTCGGCTTGAAGGTTGTCCCACGATTGGAGACATGCCTGCTGCTTATCTAACTCCTCCCTTGACACGCTATTCACCATCCCTGTCTGTTCCTCGCTGTCCTCATCGTGTCTGTTCTCCGAGAAGGCTGGCTCTTGTCTTGGAGACATCCATATCGGGCTCATTTTCTGAGGATTCAGAGCTTTATAATATGAACAAAGATATTAATAAGGGTTATAGAACAACAGTTTGATTTCAAAGATTTAAACCCTTTCAACCTACATTCAAATAAACTATTAAAAATGGCTAAGCCTAATGAATAGTCGGTCAATATATCCACTTTTTTTTCTGCGTGGTTATTGGTTTTGTCTTTCTTATTACGTATGAAAAATTAATATTTTGGAAAATTTAAAATTGTGTGTGTTCATTAAAGTGATGGAAGTGTGAAGAAATTTAAAAAAAAGTTAATTTGTTTTCTATCGGGTAGACTAACTATCCTTTTAGGCTGATACTCTTATCATTTGCATTAACTTAAATTATTTCACAGTGTTTACACATTATATTTTAAAAACTCATCTATACAATGTTGAAAACACAATTTATAACATTGCAAACAATATTGATAGTAGTTTATAATATCTTTCAAACCTGCTTCAGTGGTTGTATGGCTTAAAGTGTAACTCTCGTGTTAAGACTAGACTGCCACTGATGGGGTGGGTGATCGGGGTTTGAATCTCGGTTGGGTGTACTGAGGGAGTTTTTTTCACTTTTTTTTTCACTCTTCTTACAAGCAAATGTAGGTACACTTCCTCTAAAATCAACCTTCCTCATCCCTAACTCATTGGTGTAATTAGTACATGTGTGTATAACCTGAACCGATAGTAAGGTGTAGTGTTAAAAAACTATACAATAGAGGCCTAGTAGATAATTTGTGCAAAAAACATTAATTTTTAATGGGCTGGCCAGGAAAATCACATGGGGAAGATGCCCATTCAAAAGGCCCTGGGGTGAACACTGGATATGATCAATTTTTATGTCAATATATATAAAGTATATTCAAACTATCAGTAATATTTTGTTGTTACAGTCGATGAGCTATAAAGTGATGATGTTTGTATGATTTTCTTGGTGATAATTACTCTCCAACCAAACAAGCAACCTGTCAGAGAAACAGTGTGACGTGTTCACTCCCACCTAAATATTCATCTATAGCCTTTGCGGCACTGTCCCGGGCCGAGGACGTCAACTTGTCAAACTTGTCGAGATCAGAGTCTTGCACTTGTCCACGCAACACATCCATCTCTGAGAGGAGCGCCTTCAGTTGTTTGAGGAGTCTCGTGGCGTTGATCTGCTCTCTGTGGACTTTGTCCCAATCACTGCTAGACTGGAACTGAACAGAACATACCACTTGCGAATAAAAGGACACTTACACGGTAGTTTAGGTAACAAACATGTATGTATGGCCCAATTTTCACAGGATGAACATTATCTGGAGAAAAATTACTCGATATACTTTCAGTCATTCATACACCAAGTCACATAATCTGCAGCTTCCACTTTTGTTAAGCAATACATATAAAGTATTAATAATAATTATAATATTGTAAAATGTTATTTTTGGCCGCCAAAAAATATGCTTGTATTTTTTAAAAGGTTCTTCATAGGCCTATGAAATTAATGATCCACGTATCATTCCCTTTTTAGGCCATTAGATTAATTTGTTTAAATGTTTAGCTTACGTACTTCTGTGATTTAAAGTTTTTTGTTTTAGTTTTATAATTGCATTAAAGTTTCTTATAATATTAATTTTTATTTTATTTGAAACTTGCTATTGTTGTTGTGTAGAGATGGTAAACATATTTCATTTTCCAAAATATGACACATAAAAGGTGTAAAGAATCCCGCCCTTTTCTTTACGTACTATTCTCCTGCAGTAAGGTAAATACTGCATTGAAATATTTAATGAAAGCGTTTGATTTTCATAAAATGACTTTTAACTTCTTACCTTTTGAATGTTGCTTTTATGTTTTTTAAGTATATCTACATGATGAGGAATGGCAACTTCATTAAATTTATTAAGTGGTATTTCAACCCTTTTTAATGGTTGTTTTAACAAAGTAGTAATATCTTCATTGGATCTGTACATCGTACTACCGCATAGTTTTCAATATAGCAAATAAATAGTTAACAATTCTAAATCAAAACACGAAATAATATACGTATGTTAGGACTTGTTTATAAATAAAACAGTTTATTTTTGCCAACTGTGCATTGCGCAAGTGTTTTCTCATTAAACTGACTAGAGACAAAATGTCCTACCAAAATCGAAAAATAAATAGATATATTTTAAGTTCTGTTAACCTCGTTTAACTTTTTCTAATAGCATTTTGTTTACGGTATATGTAATTTGTTCAAAGAGGAGTGTTTGCTTCTTTGTTAATTTTGACTTTCTAAATATATTTTCAAATTAAAAGTAAGTATCGTTTAAAAATCCAAGGTTTTCACATGACCACATTTCGGGCCTAGACGTTTTCTTACATAAGTTTTCTTCACTGTACGTCACAGCTGCACAGTATTTTAAACATATTATTTTTAATCTTACCACCATAATTAATTTTTAAAGAAGAATTTGTTTGATGTTATTTCTGCTGTACAGTATGCCTATGATTGACAACTCATGATATTATATACTGTAACTTTAAGGAAGTTCGTGGGTTAAAAAGGTGTTTTTGAAATGTAGGTGTTGGTCACTCTACAAGGCTTAATTCTTTAATATTGAAAATAGTTCATTTTTGAACATTTTTCTATCTTGTGTTAGATTATGTGTTTCAAATTTGAAAAACTATACCCAATGGTTTGTGATTTTTTATGTAAAATGTGCGTTTTATCTATTTGGACTGGTAATGTCAAGATCAGTTATAATTTTCTAAATTATTTCTATTTGTACCTACAATAGATTGTACCCAAATAAAAAAGAGTATAGGTAATTAGTCTTTTAAATGGAAATAAATTCCACAATAGTTACAATAATTATCCAGACAGTACGAATATTTTAGGAAAGCGCAATTAACTGGTTCCAACACAAGCAACTGTAATACAAGAAACTCCGCCAACTTTTCGTAACCTTATGACAAGTGCTTGCTGATATGGCCGTAGCCGTTTTTAACATTATTTTTAATGCATCTATTTTTTATTTTGATTTATTTACTCTTCATATTATTTCACTCTTGCGTTCTAACTTTACAACTAGGTTCTGTCTATTATGTATATGTTCGTATATAGTTATTTACGAAAGCATTAAAAATAACTCTTCCTATATCATCCATAAGAATTTAAACATATGTAGTTGGCGTCGTGCCTTATTTGTTAATCTCCAGTAGTGTGGTATGCAGTGTTGCTAAAGTAAACATAGTGATTGGAGGGCCGTCTCGGCGTCACGACACACCTTTAGCTATGCGGAGTTTTACAACAGTTTGTTGAGCTAATAACGTGTGAGTTATTCGTGTGTGTTTGATCCAACCATTGATCAGGTACTTCACAATATCAGTCACCGGATAGCGTCCGAGACTCTCGAGTTTGCTCTCCATGCTCTTTCATTCCCCTTACTCCCCGTCCAGGTCATATACCCTCTTACATTAAGCATAGTTCCATTCTTTATCATGACCATGCCCTCACATTAAACCTATTTACATTCTCCATTCAGTTCATGTTCTAAATCATGAAATATGTCATACTAAGCCTAGTAATGTATATTCTGAATTAGGATTAAAGTTAAATAAATACTACAGATACCTTCTTTAAAAACATAAACATTATTAATATTAATATACACACATAAAATAAGGGTTCCTTTCCCTATCTTGCAGATACATATCTTGATAATAAATTTTAGTATTGGGATTGAGCTTGAATAAAAAGTAGACCTTTAAATACGTTTAAATATATATTCTTAAAATTAGTCCTCGTTGCGAGGCGTTAAACTGGCGTCTGAACGCACAACCAAATTTGTTCCAAGCAGGAACACTATTCCCACAAGTTTGAGCTTGTCAATGTTGAGTTTATCGGAAGCATCACTTTCACTTTCTTCTTCCTCCTATCCTTCAAAACGAAGAACAATATAGTATTGTACTTATCGAGCTCTCACAAGTACCTAACCAGGTCGTTCTACTCCTTATCGACGTGGTCCAGCGCCTCACACATTTTGTATTCATCCAGAAGGTCCTTCTCAGGATTCTTGACGTGCCGCACGCGCAGTATTTCAGGCCTGTCTCCGTTGTGAAGATGGGACAGCTATCGGTGCCGCTCTTTATGGACTGGATGTACACCAACATAGTTGTATAATGGCTTCCAAGACATTGGAGTGACCCGCTATATGATTTGTTGTACCTGCGCTCGTCCTTTTATATAAATACGCCATTCCTCCGTCATAAATTTCTACTCTCGACAAATGCTCCAAACAGTACCCCAATTGTCTGAACATCTAGAATGTGGTTAAACTCTTTACCTGCGAGCGCCTTTATATTATCAATAAGAGTGGTGGGGGTAAGTTGTTCCCCCACCTCCCTAGAAAATGTTGGTTGCATCGATCCACGAATTGTGTGAAGATATGAAACCTTGCCATTTGACGTAAGCACTATCTCCGACACGTTTGATGATCTTCTCTACAAGATACACGTTCGGATGTGATGTATTCTCCTTGGCGTAGAATCTTCAAGTGATAGGTTTATCTTTCATAACTTCTAGTAGAAAGGTCCTAGGATTCGTCTCGATGACTCTACGTATCTTGAACAGTTCTATCGAACAGTTTTTAGTATACTCTTTTGCAAAAACGTCCTTATGTTTAATGATACGAATGATATTTATGACTTTAAATTTGTTCGGTGTAGGTGTTAAGGTTATAGTTATAAACCGTTCATATCAAAATATATTAGCATAAAGTAGACTACATTGTAAGTTTAACCGACATAATGTACAAACAAGACTGGGAAGATGGAAGTGACATAGACCTTATTATCTAGGCCTAGTACTATAGTTTACAATAGGAACAAAGCAAAGACTACGCGAGTCATGTACTCAACACTCCTACACTTTGTTCATTTATATATACAATTGACACAGATACACGACCCATACAAATTTTCTTTTGTGCCAAAGCCGTAGTTAAAAAAAATCTGATAGTTGGTTCTCAGAGCGCACATACCGAACAACTATAACATTGTTTTAAACACATTCGCACGCATAATGGTACTTAACATCAATGTGTTTAGTTATTTTGTAATGCTCAGAGTTCTTAGCTAACCTACTGCCACTTTGGTTGTCCACGAAGATAGTGGTAGGTTCACTGGAAATTAGATCAAGTTTCATGAACATCATTCTTAACTAGATGGTTCCTTGAGTTGATGAAGATGCTGCTATATATCCAGCTTCTGTAGTTGACCTACTGACACACCCTTGTCGATGAGATGACCAGGTGACTGGAGCTCCTCCTAAAACACTTATATGTCCAATTGTAGATTTTCTTGTTGTTTCATCCCCAGCATAATCATCATCTGAATAATCTACCACTAACTCATTTTGATTTCCTTGGTAGCAAATAGCATAGTTCTTGGTAATAGCTAGATATCGCATTATTTTCTTAACTGATGTCCAGTGAATATCCTGTGGTTCATTAGTAAAAACTATTTGTTTGATTAATTGCGAAGGCAATATCTTGACGTGTCACTGTTGTAAAAAATATCAAGCTTCCAACCGCTTCACGATAAGGTACCTCAAGAACCTCCTTAGATTTTCCAGTAATTCGATGTAAATCGGCATTTGGATCAGCTGGTACTACTTGAAAATTGTAATCTCACATAGATAACTTGTTAAGCAATCTCTCAAGGTATCCTTTGTGACTTTTAAAAAAAAATCTCATTTTTTTATCTCTTTTGATCTAGATTCCAACAAAATAATTGCAGTCATTTTCTTTAATATCTAACTGTGCCTTGAGTTCATTTACCACAAGTTTCAACATTTCTGAGCAAGTACTTATTAGATTCCGTCATCCACACATAATGCAAACAAAATTTTGCAACATCATCAATCGTTGTTCTAAAGACACATTTATCTGATTCCAATGGCTTGAATCCAAAGGATTTTAAAAATTACAGGAATTTATTATTCCAGCAACGTGGAGACTACTTTAGTCCATACAAACTATTCCTCAACTTGCAAACCATGTTTAGATCACACTTTTAGAAATATTCTGTCTGTTTCATAAACAATTTAAGCAGTTCGCCACATATAAATGCTGTTTTTATGTCAAAATGTATCATTTACATGTCATAGATTGTTCCAAGTACAAGAAGTATTATAATCGAATCGTACCTAATGAAGGGTGAAAATATTTCCTTATAGGGCCTGTCTTTTGTGAATATCCTTTTGCATATAACCGTGCTTTTAATCGCTCGATACTCCCATCTGGTCCTCATTTTATTTTATATAACCATTTGCAGCCTTTAGCTTGTCGATTTGAAGGTAGATGTCTTAAGGTCCAAGTTTCGTGATCAGTTAAAGATGTCATCTCTTCCTCCATAGAATTTAGCCATTCCTTAGAATATTTGTCAGTTACTGCTTCTTGGTATGTTTGAGAATTGCTGCACATGCTGTTTCATTGGTTACTTGAAAATGACCTCAGAACATCTCTTTTACGAAGTGTTGGCCCTGAATTTATCTTGTCTTGTATACATCTTTCTTTTGATTCGGCAGTTTTCTCAGGCTCTGATACACATTATTTAACTCCTTGATCTTTAAGTTCTTTGAAGTTAAATTATAGATGAAAAATCCTGGGTCATTAATTACAGCATCTTTACTCATTTCTTCATTACATTCATCATCCCAAGCTACTGTAACTTTCCTTGTACTGGGATGATACAATCTGTAGTTAGTACTATTATTATATCAAAAAAACTCGCCTTTTTAGCCTTGTTTTCAAATTTAGTACGACCTTATTTGGGTATATGCTAATAAACCTCTGCTCCAAATTTACAATGTGATTCAAGGTTATCTTTTTTCCAGTAACTATCTCGAACGGTGTCAAGTTATTGTTTACCTTGCCTGCTACCGATTTAAAATGTAAACAGTCACATTTAGCCCACAGTGCCTTCGGGAGTTCTACTTCAATCAACATGGTCCTGGCGCATTCTAAGATTGATCGATTTTTCCCGCTCGATAAGCCCATTCTGTTCCTCACAATATGGAGTGGTTCTCTCACAGATAGTTACAGTTTTCTTAAAATGCTCTGTAAATTTTTTGTTTACAATTTCACGACCATTGTCACTCTTAAGTAATTGTTGGAAATGTATTAACGTATCAATAACATCCCTTTTGTACTTTATTAAATAAACGAAACTATGTGAAATGCAGTCATTCTTAAATATCAAAAAATAATTGGCTCCTACCAGTGACGTAACCGGTATTTTCCACATACATCAGTGTTTATAAACTCACCAGGTTTACTTGCACGAGGACTAAGATTTTCATAAAACGGCAGTCTATGTGTCGTACCAAATTTACACGACTCACAAAACAGCTTGTGAATGTTGTTTGCCTTTAACCCCGGTAATAGTTCCTGACTTGGCATGATCTTGAAGCTATTGATGCCCTGATGTCCCAGTCACTCATCCATAACTTCACTGACTCCTCCACTGAATCTGTCTGCTCAGTAATTGCTCTTATAAAGCTTCTTGTAACATTGATTAGCCATTTTAATTCCCGTTACAGTAGTTCGATTTTGTCCTGGGATCTTAACTTCAATTTTGCTTTCATCAAAAATCACCCTGAACTGTTTACTAGTCACTGCCCCTACTGGAAATAGATTTTTATTAAGTTTTGGAACCGATAACGTATTTTCAAGTGTGCGAAGCTCCCACTGTCCACTCACGAGTTCTAACACTTCTACAGACCCGATACTTCAACTTGGACGTAGACCTATGAATTATATTCATTCTGTACGATACTCAGATCGTCAATTGGTTTTAGCACAGAAACACACTCCTTATGATTTTCAAAGGAAAAACCTTATCTGTTAGCTAGAAAAGTTACTAAATCTACTTTAAAGTTGGCCTACTCATACGTAAAGCCATATGAGCTGCAGCTGTCACTCTTGATATATAATATAAATAACAATAATTATAATAAATGTAAAATATTATTTGGCCTAAAAATATGTTTGAATTTTTTAAGTGTTGTTTCCTATAAAAATTCTGGATTCCCTGACACGCTACTGTTAGTCCCCCATAAATAAATAATGCTGTTCTCTATGTGGTAGCAAAGCTAATTTGTGAACTAATTGAACTGTCCGGAGCTATACCAAGGAAATTGATATAGGTTATTATTTGATAAAATACCTTTGAAAAATATTCATTTGTTGATGTTAAATGTAACCTCTCCTAGACCCGCAACAGATTCCTTCTAGGCATGCAGTCACGTGTATTTCTCTCCATGGGGGGCGAATTCAACTGAGACTGGGAGAAGGGGTGGGGGAAAATTTGCAACAAACTGCGAGCGTTTAATTAAAATTTCACGCGTGGTATAGCGCTGCTGTCGCGGAGAGACGTAGTAGATAAAAACTCAGTACAGTAGGTTACTTTTTTTTTTGGGGGGGGTCTCTTTTCTTCCAGGATATTTATTGCGTTTATCTGGAAAAATTATGATGGCTACTACTTTTCCAAGTTAGATTTTACTGTTTTAGAAAAAAATAAATTGTTGATGTAATTTATTATACAGAACGTTGCCTGTAACTAAAATTAAGTTCTTTTGAAAATAAACAATGCGTAGAACAGACAAAGTGGGGGAAATACCCTAGACAAGTTAAAGAGGGAAACCATAACACCGAACGGAAAAACTGATGATCTTTAGTAGTAATTTTATTCATGTTTTTGTATTGATAAAAATTTATCGATACCTTTAGGTAGTAAATATTTTGAAAAAAAGAACTAAAAGTATTTAGTGTTCTACAAACAAGACACACTTTACGGGTAGGGTCAAGGAAAGACGTGTTTTTTTTACGCTTGCAACACGTGTTAGAACGAGCAATCACTCAACTTACCACCGCTTGTATTTGACTGGTGCGCGTGACCAGACTCTCATGGTGGAAGAACCAGCAGACATACTTTCGTTTTTTAAAGATTAAACCTTTCTATTATTATTATTATTATTATTAGCATCGCGTCTTACTACACGTTTGGTTTATACGCACTTACGCTAATGTGTAATGGTAGGGTGATTGTGAGACGAAATGGAGGACCTACAGTTTAACGAGGGATCCGAACCACGGTGAGGCCCTGGCATTCCCCACATTCTTAAGTTGTGATTAATACACGTCTTGTCAGAGGTAGAAGGAAGGGTTTGGTAATCAGATAAATCTGTGCCGGGACCGAAGATTGAGCCCCGGACCTCCAACACAGAAGTCTGACACCTTACCTCTAGACCGCCAGGTCACCTTAAAAACTTTTCTTTACAATCGTTAATCTTTTATTGAGGAACTGTGCTTGATAGTGGATACCAAAGATTGAAGAATCAGATGGTATACCCCTATTCTCTTGGAATTTAATTGCGTATAACCCGAACGGGTAGTAATACGTGGTGCTAATAATAATAATAATAATAATAATAATAAATATTGATAATCTTGGAATATAAAACTTATCTATGGCCAACTTTATATTTGTTTGGTTAATTTTCTATAATGAATTATCTTGTTAAATCAAATTTGTGTTTATAATGTAGCTTCGAAACTATTTATTTGCAAAATTGTATAAAGTATATAGTTTCATAATAATAATAATAATAATAATAATAATAATAGCAATTTAAACATATCTTTAATCTTATAATTATAAATTATATATATAATGTTTAGGCAATATTAAAGGGTCAATTAAATCGACTCATTATATATATAATGTTTAGGCAATATTAAAGGGTCAATTAATATATATATATATATAATGTTTAGGCAATATTAAAGGGTCAATTAAATCGACTTTTTTAGACACATAGGGGAACGTATGTTCTTAATGTTATTATTAATCATAGGCAAAAGTATTTATATTAATTGCAAGGTACTCATGTGACTAATGCGTTCACTATATAGTATTTTGTTGTGGCTGTACTTTGGTCTTTGACACTGTCACAAGGAACTAAATGTAGTAATAGAAAAGTGTTGATAAGCTGCAAACGCAAAGGAGTGCGTGTTGGGAGATCCCAGCAGGGTAAAGAGAATAGTAGCACAAAGCAAAACGAGCAGCTAGTAACTACTTTATATATATATATATATAAGCTCACAATCAATCCTATTTATATATCGGGTAAGTGAAAACACACAATTACTACTGGACAAACGACCACGTAAGTTTGCTGGATAATGATATTTTGTGTTATAAGAATGTAAAATTATTTCAATGAATGAACTTATAATACGATCTGGATATTACGGCCGAGAAATGTTTTATTAAATACCTACATAGAAAGTATACTTATCTATTTAATAAATTTGACTCAACGTTAAAAAGATTATCTCTCAAACCATTCGTGTTATATACTTTTAGTTAGTTAGGAAGGTAAAATTTAAAGGGAATAAAAAAGAACAATCTACGTAGTAATGTCGCAAAATAATCGAATCATTTTATAATTTTTATTCGAATTATTTTTGGCTGATATTCAATTGTAAGCTGTACAACCACTTAAACTTTGTAGTAATTAGCCTTAGAATCATTCTAAAGTGTAAGGTCGATTATAATTGTGTAGCAATGAGGACCATTTATTGAAAATGAACCTAATAGAAATGATGATCTTTATAGAAATAGCCTGGAAACATTCATAATCATAAGGTCGATCTTCCTCGGCACTTCTGGTAAGGGAGTGAGTGGTAAGAGAATGAATCGGCCAATTCACGTAAAGTCAGCTACTGTTTTCATTCGAATGATGTTGAAAGAATCGAATGTATATGAGTGCCGGCATATTATCTTTTTAATGTTGGGTATTATTAATTAGATTTAACTAAAGTTAAATTTAGCTTACAGCTTTTAAAAAAAATGTCAATTCTCGTATTAGGTCTTTTAGGGCAATGAATTCCGAACTATCAGATACACCACTTTCTAATAAAATACCTAGGTAACATTTACTAACAATTAGAACGTGTGCGTTGGACACATACGAGTAGGGGACAGCGTCATCACGTCCAAGGCCGTCTTCGGAATTTGGAGGCCATGGCCCCGACATTTTTGAGCACCCCTCTCTATTATGTATAGCACTTACACACACACATATTTATATATAATGTTTTGAATGGATCTTAAAATTTTAAAATGTTCACCTGAACTATTTAGGGAGTGGTTATTTGAGGTTATAAACAACTAGGTACTGGCAAAGTAAAAATTATTATTTAAAGAAAACTATTCAGTATAATCTTGAATATTGCCAATGCATTAAAAAGTTTACTTAATGTTTTTTTACCTCTTTCTCTCTCTATCTTTGTTTAGGTAGGTTTGAAATATGAATCTTTGCTCTAACATGTTAAGGGACCTTTGCAGGCCCATGGCTTTATAGATATGACTGTTTAGTGTCAAACTACCAAACTTATGTTACCTAGACATATGAACAGAGGCTGTCATCTGGTTTGATTGTATTTACCGTCTAATATATCCTACATATCTAAAGGTTAATCTCACTAGTAGCCCGCTTCGGCGGTCTTGTGGGAATAACACGTCACTACCGAAATAGACTGGACTATCGAAAACGGGGAGATCGTGGTTCAAATACCGGTCGGGTGTATTATATTTTCTACCCCCAAAATGTACTCCCCGCAAATGTGGGTACACTTCCTCTAAATTCAACCTGCCTCCTTCCTAGTACATCACCGTGATAACAGTGGTACATGTGTATCCCTCCTAACGGACTGAGGCGTGGTGACAAAAAATAAATAAGTAGTAGATGAAGGGGAAGTTTAAGTTGTTCCGAAGATAATTTATAGCAAGTAACAAAGTATAGAATGCACATTTCGAGGGGTGGGTGTGGGCCAAGGGTTCCTCTATAGACTATAGACTTTAGAGGTTGCCTCGTTCGCTCGCGCATCGATTTGCGCACGTCACTGGTAGCCCGTTTGCTGCTACAGTTCGCATACTAGGCTATTTATTGTATATTGTACTGCGAGTTTATATGCGTTAGGTTCGGTGTTTTCGTAAAATAGTCTCGTAATTCACAGTAATTTTTGGAAATATTATAATAATATTAGCACCGCGTCTTACTACCCGTTCGGGTTATACGCTTTTTAAGTACTAATTACGCTAATGAATTAGGAATTGGGAAGGTTGAATTAGAGGAAGTGAACCCGCATTCGCGTGGAGGTAGAGTGGAAAACCATTTAGGAAAAACCACCCCCAGTTCACCCGACCGAGATTCGAACCTCGATCTCCCCGTCCTCGGCGGTCGAGCTCAACACGACTAGCGCGTTAGCCAACTGAGCCACCGAGGTGGGTGGAAATATTATTAAGCTAATGTTTGGTTATTAATTCGTATTTGAGTCTATGTACATACTCTGTGTGTGTGTGTGTAACTGCGAGTGTGTATTTTTCTACATAACTACAAGTGTGTGTGTATGTGTGTGTGTATACAAGTGTGTATCACCCTCATACTCATGGGTTGTATTACAAATACTTGCATCGATGGTCGCATGGTCTAAGGTGTCACTAGACGGCCGATGACAAAGTGATCGACGTTTGAAGCAAATTCGAGTACACATTCTACCTGGTCTATAAAAATCTGGTCGACCAGCAAAACCCCTTCTAAAATGGTGGGATTCAGGAAGTACGACCGTTCTACAGACATTAGCCATATTAAAGATATTGAGGTTCGAATCCCGGAATACCTGGAATTACGGCAATTTTAGGACAGCCACCGGCAAGTATCTGGATAAAACACCTCTCTTTTGGAGGGCTTTAAATGCCATCGGCCGTCTGGATTAAGCAATAGAGGGAACTAGAGGAAGAATTTCGTAAACATCACGGAGAAACACTATGAAAAGGACGTGGCGTAGTATCGAATTTAGTTATTAATTTAACAAAAACTTATCCTGGAATTTCTAAATAAGGTGTTAGAGCATTTATTCGCCAAAGGACATTAATTAGAATGACATTTCTGAACAGTATACCGGTCTTGAAAAGAACTAAAAGAGGGTACAATTCAGACGAAAAAAGGAAAACCTATATGAAATTCACGAAGCTCATTACATAAAAAAAAAAAAAAAGTAAGTAACTGTCATTAGAAGCTTGTTTTAGCACTAATCTGAATATTACCAACACTCTATTTATGGATTTTCTTATAGAACAAAACTATTTTCAATGTTATTATTTACTATTTGCCATTATTATTTGTTAAAATAATGTAATTGCATTAACGAATGCTATTAATAGGTATTATTTAATAACAAAATTTGATAGGGTCTAATACATTGTGATATGTATGTTTATATATGTGCGATATGTATATTCGTTGTATATTTATTATAAATTACAAAATAAAATTACTTTTATTTGATTCTATGTGGGTAAAACAAAGATAAATTCGATAAAGTAGATATCAGAGACAAATGTTTAGATACATCATTAACTTGATTTCTTACTTGCCGCCTGTGTAGTGTGTATACACTGATACTGTTTGTAAATAATTTTATTTTCTAAAAGAAAGATTAGGAAAATGTCTATACAGTATAAACAAATAATATTATAAAACTGATAAAACTGTTGTTCATATCAGAAAATTATAAATTAAGCTGATACATCCTGCATATCTGAAATTATTTATAAAAATAATGTAAATCATTATGAATATTATCTAAATAATAAAATTAATTCATTTTAAACTTTTTTTTTTTGCACAATTATATTGATTTTTTCAAACTCACTACGCGATAAATATTACCGGTAGATTACTCTGAGAGCGATAAAAATTTGCGTAAAAACTTTGATCTGTAAGTAAAAATGAACATTCTATAATTCATCGTAGTTAATAATAATGTGAACAAAATACACTTACGAAAGGAGTAAGCGCACTAGGAAAGCTGTGTGTAGAAGTATGTATATTAGTATATAATTACAAATTTATAATACGCGGTAAATAAGTAAGAATAGTAGATGCTGTTAGTGGCTTGTCTAGGCGCCGGGCTACATGTGACGTCACAGCAGCGATATGTGGTGTCTACACAGTGCTTACGGAAACGAGGCAACTTCTATATAAAATTCATTCACGATCTAAGTTTTCTTGGATGACAGCTAAAAATGTTACTAGAAGTAGTCCCTAATATATCACTGCACCAACAGCTGACATCTATCACTTTGGATGACTGTAATGAAAACAGATGGTAATATATTAATGTGATAGTTAACCACAGTAATTTAGGCCAATATTATTTATATATTTATTTGAGGATGGACACAAAATTTATTTATCGTTTTATTCCAATTAAAAAATATTCACACCACTTTCACAAAAACTTCTAACGAACATATACCCTGATTTCGATTGGAAGAACAGTAGAGAAAATTCAAACCTATTTCTTTGCGGCCAACACTGATAACATATTACATTTTATTTGTGTTATTTTATAGGTATTGAAAATATCTATAAAATGTGACAGCTGCAGATAACATGGCTTGATGTATGAATATATTAACATTGTTTTAGTAACTTTAGTAACTAACTTCTATTGTTCTTCCTACAAAAATCATATTATAGCTTCAAAATGGCGAATGTCGAGTTTAAACCATATGGTTGAACATAAGGGTAAACAAGATTTTTACAATGATGCAGACACGCAGTTGATGAAAATATTTTATTCAGTTAAATATTTCAAAATACTATAAAATAATCATAAAATCATTTATTTTATGTAAAAAAAATGACAAGAATTTTCTCTTTTCCAAGTAAATACGATGCCTGTATTAAAAGGTATTGATGTGTGCACTATATTACACAAAATCAATAACGTTCCAAAACGAAAAATAAGTACTTTTAATTATGTTTAAAATATTGTTTCGAGTTGGATAAAAAGAAATTATTTAAAAAAAAGAAATAGTATGAGAAAACTTAAGTTTACGTTATTTTAAATGTAATATATAACAGGTAATTAAAGATATTTACATTTATAACAAAACTGTGATCTTTTACAAGTGTTGGCAACCCAAAACCTAAACATATGATTTTCGAACTGTCGTGAACGGACTTTAGTAACCTTGGGTGTGGGAAACTCAGGCTACTGTAAACGAGTGTCGACAGCAGAAAGTTCACTGACTGTCTACTGGTCGGAAAACCTCCAGGCTTGTCCGACATGAGAAGCCGATAGAAGATAGATAGGACAAGGGCGACCCTAGATTTCCGTCCTCTCTACGTCTTCTTTCACCGCTACTTTACTATTCTTGACGCGTTCTTCTTTGTCTTCTTCTTACACATAAACTTATTGTCATTAAAACTTGAAGACTTTTTTATGGGTAGGTTGGGATGAGGGTGGGGGGACTACTATCACAAAAAGGAAGAGATGGAACCAATATTTCCATCTTGGTGAAATAACGTCACATTCTATGTAACCTTCGTGTACTATGTAAGGTAGCAAGCCAACCTTGAATTATTCCGCTGTGGCATAGGATAGGTTCATAGTGTAGTCCGTCAAGGTAAGACCTTGAAGGTTAAATGAAGTGTGTAATCGGATAAATCCATGTTTTTATATTTTAACATAGGCATATGTCTATAAACCTTATTTTCCCGAATCCTTACTTTTTATCCTTTTTTCTTTGTCGCAAGGAAAATAACGATACCGCCCAATTGTATATAATTTCTCATTTAATAGGTAGTTTTGGAACAGAATTTTCAAGTATATGCTTATCAGCAGGACCCGGATTTTAGTGACATCTCATCTAGTTTTTTTTTGTACGTCACAAAATGCGCATAGGTACATAAACTCTGTTTATGATCGCCTGTTTGTAGAAATGTATATTTAATAGGTAATTTATTTGTCAATTTTGATCATTTTTGGATCTTATGTAAGAAAATATTTTCTTGGTTTTCGTCATTTTTGAGTCATCGAAAGGAATTTAGTTATTTTGTTGGCAGATTTGAGCTATTTCAAGGCATTCATGGTCTATTTTTAATAATAATACATTTTTAATAAATGCATAAATACCCAAACAATTTTTTTTTTTTCAACTCACAGTGAGAATATAATGTAGGTAATGAACTTTGTATCCTATTTTCTTGTCTGGTTGTGAAATAAACATTCCCGGTGAGATACTGCAAGAGTATGTACACCCTGTTAATAGAAAGAGCTAACTAGTATGGTAGCTATACCTTGTTCAATGTAAGCTGTGAAATTTAGAATTTTACCATTTATCTTTTAAATAAGGTGTGTTATATGGATAACTCATTGTGTTAATGGCTACCCACTTTAAATTGAGGGAATGATATGAAGCTCTCAACTTAGTGATTTTATTCTCAACGAGAAATCAATTGTAAGTACATCCGTCACAAATTGCTTGTGAAGTCAGGAGTTTGAAATAGGAGCCATTTCCTGTCAAAGCGGCACGTAAACCAGTCGCTGTTAGTCTAGTTGAGGTAGCAATATATCTGTGGGAAACGCTTTCTAAGCTATCACGTAATTTTATGATATGGATGGATATAAGCCCGTTGATTGGTGCTTAGTGCCGTCACTAGAGTTAGCAAGAACTAGTTTATGTATCCTAGGGCAAAGGTCCGAACAGTTGGTTCTTGACAGTTGTCAGATTGTGTTGTTTAGGATGAGTCCGTTTAGTGTTGGAGTGTAATGGTGATTCAGTCTTTCAAATACGTAATTACGTTGACAATTTTACTGTTTATTTTTTAAATTTCAACCACAACTCCTAAAGTTTCGAATATTAATTACTTATTTACAATTTTAAAATATATATATATAATCTACTTACTACCTTTATTCCACTGTATTACATTTTCCTTCTTTATTTTGATTCATAAACCGCCAGCCCGCCATGCTTATTATTCTTTTTGGTAGGTGATTTTAACGCTATCTGCTCTAGAGAGTGGTTTATTTCGGAACTATAATTATCTTAATTTAATATACGTTCTTGAACGCTTGTAACATCTATCTGTCATTTTAAGAACTAATTGCGCCTATCGGAAGAGATTATTATTCACGTTTGGAGTTTTGGTGTGAAATTTATAAATCATTTCTAAAGATGGTTTATGTTTATTTGTCAAATTATAATATTAATTAATTTTTACAATAATACTATCTTTCACTGTCTAAAGGGTTTCGATTTTTTTTATTAGTTGTAAATTTTTACAACTAAGTTTTATTGTTCTCCTAGGTTAATTTTAATTTTGTTAATTTTTAATGTTTTTGTTTTGTTTTGTTGACTCCTAAAGATTGTTAAAAAAAGATAAGGAAATACTCCATTTGGGCCATTTTAAAGATATAACTCTCCTATAATTAAACATCGTTTTTGGAAGTAAAAACTTTTTTGAGAGTAAGGACTAACCTTCAAGGAAGGGCAGGAGATAGTTTCAAGAAGAATATGTGAGGTATAAAACCTAGTATATATTATAGTTAGCAGAGACTGAGATCACCAAGCTACGTTATTGGGCGAGACAGAATAATTCCTACATCATCCCAGGTATAAATATTTTCTGTTGGTTGGATGTCCAAGCCTGGAATAATAATCTGTTCCAGGGAGTCCTTTGGTATAAGTGTCCAACGAATTAAAAAAAAAAAAACTTTAGCTTAAATCAGGTTTTTTTCTTATCACCGCTGAGCAGTTTCTGGGAATTTACTTATTTGATAAAAAAATCTACCTACCTCATAAAATAAAAGGGGTTGGTAGTTGGCACAGAATACTATATCAATTAAATTAAATTAAATTCATTTATTTATAGATAATCATAATCAATAAACACAAATAATAAATAAATATAAAAATGATAAATTATTTACCACACGGGATTGTAAGACCATTTATTTACATTTTGGTGATTTTAAAATCCTGTTCCTCTCACATTGATGATGGTAAAACGCGTGTCTTCACAGTGTCAAAAACACTAATGTTGTTCTTTGTCACTTTTGGATTTGTAAAATAGTTTGAATTGATGAAACTTTATTTATTCTTTGTGTGAGAATAGTGGCAATGTGTCATTTTAGTAAATGTTAATTATTATATTTTATTGGTCTATTTCTTTAAGACTTGTTATTTCTTTTTGTCTTAGATAACTAAAAAAAAGTTTGGAAATATATTGCTATTTATTTATTTATTTATGATATAATATTAGAGGAAATTAGATGGTAGCTAAATGTAGAGCTGCCTTTTGTTTCTGTTACTTTGTTACCGTTACTATAAATTTACTCAAGTTAATATATTTATGTAACTACGGTACGCGCTAGTCTTGCATTGCACTCAATCATTGCTGAAAGGTAGACCAAGGTTTTAAACTCGGCTAGGTGAACTGAGGTCCAGGATCTCCACGGGGGATTTATCACTGACTTGTGCTTGAATTATAAATATATATAAAAAAGTTTGTAATTACTTTCAGGAATCACCTTTAGGTTCACAAGAGAACATGATGCTCGTGTATTTTGACAAGCAGGGTCTAAGTTTGTCTCTTGTCTCTGCGATTCAACTGGAATGAAGTGCACTTTTGTGGATCATCTAAATATTAGGTTAACTTAGGCCTACATAATGTTTATAAACAAAATAATTACTTCTCCCTGTGGTTTTCCCATCTTCACTCCAACTAAATGCGTTCACTTCCTCTAAACTACAATTCTTCATCTCTACCCAAATAGTTAAAAGCCGTTAATAGCTAGTATGCTAAACAAAAAAAGGTAGGCCTATAATTTATATTGACTCCCATAACTATCGTTAACAATTGTCACTTAGGCCCCTCGAGCCCAATAGATTTGAAAACCACCTCCTTCCGCAACTCTTGACTAGACTACCCTCGACCTATACCTCCCCATAAGCTTAAATACTAAATAGGACTAAGAAAATAGATCCATTACACATGCGTGCATGTCAAATGCAAAGAGGGATGCAATCATTTGGTACTAGGGGTGAAACAGTCTGGTTTAAAATGTTCATTACAAATTATAAATTTAGAATGAATAATCTCATTGCTCAAATTTGTGATGACAAATGATTTTTTTTTACGTGATGAATAGGTTTAAATCTTTTGTAGGTAGCCGATGTCTAATATATGTTCGATTTTTGCATCCTGTCACACAACTACCTTGATAGTTCACCATCAAGACAATTATCCAAATTTATGAAAATAAAACTTTAAGCTAGAACGCCATTCACTGAACCTTGATCATCATAATTCGAAAACAAAAACTAGTCGATACTCAATAATGTTAATTGATAGGGTAGATAGTCGATATTCTAGAATTAGTCGATTAATTAAATCGATGTACTTACAGCCGCGCTAGCAGTGCCTGGTTGCAGTACTAAAGTGACCTTTGAAAGGGTTTTCATAAGAGATATCTGACCATGAACCAGAGCGTCTGTTAGTTGTTTATTTCTTCCTAAAAAAAACTGTTGTCATGTCAACCAAACAGTTAAAATAATCAAAAGAAATCAATGTAGCAGTGTATAGAGGAATGACTAATAGTATTGAAACTTCAGTGGTGTTGTTCATGGAGAATAAAAAAAAGTTCAGTTGGAAAATATTAAAGAAGTTGAATATAATTTACAATTTTTCTTTTTGCCTTAGATAACTAAAAATATGTTTGGAAATATATTGCTATTTATTTTTGATATAATATTAAAGGAAATTAAATGGTAGCCAAATGTAGAGTTACCTTTTGTTACTGTTACTATAAATTTACTCAATTTAATATATTTATGTAACTACGGTACTTCCTTTATATTGCCCGATCTTCTAGTAAGGCCATTGAAGTTTGTACTTCATTTTGGAATGTTTATCTGGTAATATTGTTTATTCTAGCAAAATTATGCATCAAATACTACTCATAAATAATAACTCATCCCTTAAAACACAAACATTCACATTTAATGACAGACTAATGACTAAACTTAATATTACGAACAAACTTTGCTTTACTATTTTCAATTCCTGGTTTATTGATCTTAACTTCTATTTTGGCTGGGCTCCTTCAAGCTTATTCTTTCCTTTAGGTTTTTTTTTACCCAGTATATTATGAAAAAAATGCTTCAATAAACTTTCCATTCTGTTATCTGTTATTTGATGTTTTTCTTGTACCATCTATATGCTCCAAATCTGTAATTTTCTGTAATTGTATCAAAAAGTGTATTCACAATTTTTTTTCCGCACCGACTGATTATATCAACACATTAAAATTTATATGAGAAATGACCTAACAATTTTGCAGGGAAAGCTTTTTCACATAACTTCCAGGGTTCTTTTACATGACACAATTGACATGGGACCGACGGCTTTACTTC
This sequence comes from Timema poppense, assembly GCA_902141375.1. Classification (NCBI taxonomy): domain Eukaryota; kingdom Metazoa; phylum Arthropoda; class Insecta; order Phasmatodea; family Timematidae; genus Timema; species Timema poppense. Next base: position 108,200 of record CABFOV010001078.1, read on the forward strand.
CCCTCCGAAGGAATTTGTGCTACAGATTGTTATCGCTCAAAAAAAAAATCCGTTGATCCCATCTGGGTTTGAACCCACTATCATCGATCCTGAGGCGAGCACTTTACCTCAAGACCATCGAGTTCGACGTTCTGTTACACCCCCGTTCAAACATCGTTGAGTTAAAACAATGATCCAAAGTAATGGGTCTTTTTTTTTACATAAATAACTGGTAATAGGCGTACATTTGATAAGTTTTTATTAGGATTTCAATGAGAACAAAAATAATAGTGTAATGTAGGCTCAGTAATATAAATATTTATCTTTTGTTTTCAACATGTTTGTAATAATCGCGATGGATCAAACCGTCATGAGACACTGACAATTTACCTGATCTAGGAAACATCGATGTTTTTATATACTATCTTTTGTCCTTATCCTGATCCTTGCCAGGGTTGGAATATCTGGTGGGTCCGTGGGCTGTTTCTTTGTTGCTAAACTGCATATGGCGAGCCGTATTGCTGGTTTTTTTCGGAACATTGTTGGATGCATTGCTGAATCTGTCAAGAGTAGGGCGGACCACATTACCGGCTCTATCGGATGTTTGGTGGTCCAAGCGGCCGACCTGGTCCTGCTTATGAAGAGTCTCTTCGGAAGTCTCTAAGAGATTGTCCACAGTTTTGTCCATCGTTGGAATGTAGAGACTTCCAGCCACAATTTCATCTTGAGCGCTGCCAACATTGCCGGCCTTATCAGCCACCTTACTGGTATCGTAAGTCTTTTCTCTCTGAATACCTTGCGGACTCTTGTTAAATGGGCCTCCCACTGTTGTAGAAAAAATAAAATAGTAAAACTTTAATGAACAAATCTTGAAATAAAGCAAAGAAAATAAAGTAAATTTAGACTAACTCTATTTTTTGAAACAACTATAGGATTACAAGTAAATGAAATGATACAACCAAACTTTCTACCTCCTTAATGATTTGTACTTAATACATTTTTTTTAAAGTCAAAGATCTTATAAGACAATCGTTGAAAACGTCAGATCTCAAGACAAAACACACCCATTTCCTTTAGTTCTGCCAGTAAACGACACGCCATCATGACCCATGCACAGTTAAATTATCATAGGAAGAACCTTATCCCCGTCAAGTCATGAGGTCTTCAGCTGTCGATTTCCAATAACAATAAAGTATCAATAACTTAGTAAACAGCTTATGTTGACTGTGACTAAATGAATATACTACCGAAGAGTGTGGGTACATCATAGCGCAAGCGGAAATTGGGTACAAAAGAGCGCAGGTACATAAGAGCGCAATCTTTAACTGCCGTAAAAAGTCGAGTGTGTGTTTCCTTTCTTTTGTTTGGCAGATCCTCTTGTGCTGTTCTGGCTACAAGGTCACGAAACACTTGCGATATTTTGTACCCGCGCTCTTCGGGGGAAAAGGTCGTTCCTATGAAGATTGTCTTGTAAGTATCTGAAGCAAACACTACTACAGTGATGTTGCGTCACTACCACTCTGAATAGTGTACGTCATGTGGTTCACTGTCTCGACACTGTCGTCCTTATGAAGCTTGAACGCAGACGTCGTGTCCTTCTTAGTCCTGTCGGCAGCTTGGGAGATGTCCTGGCTCGTGAGAGGACCGGCGATAGACATCCGACGACCGTTGCGACCGGAGCCCCGCGGTGGGTTGGACGTCGGACGTCCGCGAGTTTCGCTCGCCACGGGTTTGATTCCAGACATGGTCTGTGTTTGGTCGGGGGCCCCGGGCTATTCCGCTACGCGAGATTTGGTTTCTGTGCAATTTGTTGCTCGATTTTATATCCATGGTAACTTGACACTGTCTTGATTATTGAGTCTATAATCATGCTTGGAACCAACACATTTATTACCAGTATCGGTGATTGTTTGGTATAAGGCGTCATTCTCGCAATATACTGAATATCAGGTGACAGGGATACTTGAATCCCAACCTGGCGTATTAAAAAAATTGTTTTACACTTTTAACCTCCTTCTCTCACACGAAACTGCGAGTAAATTGTATCTAAGTTATACCTTCCTAGTCCAACACCTTATCGCAGTCGGTAGCGTGTCTACCTGCCAAGCTTAAGAGTCCCAGGTTCGATTCCTGGAATGGCTGAAAAATGTATCCTATTATAGTGAAATTTAGGTTACCCCTTTCACAGTAATAATTTAATGGGCAGGCGAGCGGGTGGCTGGATAATCTTTCTGTTAGAGTTGTAAGTTAGTTTTTAAGCCGTGTGTTAATATAATCACTTGGTACAGAAAGTGCACCTTCCCCATCTCTGTTTCATTAGTGTAAGTGTGAGGATAGCCTAGTCGCGTAGTGAGAGGCGATGTACAAAAAAACAGTATTTTATCATGCACGAATGTTCATAGTTTTCTGGAAGGGATAGTGTATTTTATACGCTACGGGACTAGATAAATTGGCTGAGGCCTCTTTACTTGTGAATGTATGGTCAATTATTGGCTTAGCCTGTTTTAATCCGATGACACGCACAGTAATGAGACGTTTCAACTGGTAGCTCACAACTTAGAGAAAACGAACAAAAACCAGTAGTAAAGTCTTACATTTACATATCTTATAACGCAAAAAACCTGAGATCTCCATATAAGTAGGAGGGCGAATTAGTGACTCAGGTAGATTGGCTACTAGTGATTATAGATCCACTAAGATTCGTATATTAACAAGCCGACATCATGTCGTATCTATGGGATGTTGAATGAAGAGTCGGAAGAATTGTTTACATCCGGAAATTATAAGGGAAATAAGTATCGTATTTATAGTCTATTCTTGGGAGTCAACCAATCTCCCAGTATACGAGCAACAAGAAGTTCAGGTCGAATGAGAGATTGGCTCACGTCCAAATATAGATTATATATATATATATATATATATATATATATGTGCATATATGGCGCCGAGGCTTCATTTACACTCTGACGTAATTTATGGGTCAAACGACCACACACTTCTCTTAACAATAAAATCTGGCCACTAACACTACACCAATACTCAAACTATACTCAGCCTTGTTCTTGCATACCGACCCTATCATATATATTAAAAAAAACAGAGTCCGTGACACTGCTGATGTTGAGAGTCGAACCTGAGCTCCCCGAGGTGGAAACCACGTGCTGTTTTCTCCGAGACATACTGTAACGGTCTTGTAAAGGTTGTAGAGTGTCGTGGATAAGGGGTAGGGGGGATGTAGGAGGGGATGGTAAGGTGAAAGTATCGGGTCGACCACAGAGAAGACCGAAAGGAGAAAGAGGAAATTGGATTTTCATCCTGTGAAGCGCATTTCCAACATTCGCGACTCATAAATCTGACCTCCCGTTTAACTCCTTGCCCCTGTGTCTCTTTCTTTACTCTACTCTCTAGTCAAATAGACGGATAAGCTTTTCCTTTCAGAAATAAAATGCGGTCTCTCTCTGCTAAGCCGTGTCTGAGTTCTTTGTGTAATGCATGACACTTGTTTGATGATAGCCGCAAGAACACAGTCCACGCTTACAACGAACGTGACGACCGTGCCATGACGTGTCTTGTTTGTGTCCTCAGCAGGACTCGCTCGACGCGGTGGTGAGTCGTGGTCGCGGGACACAGTGTTCAGAAGTCACTGGCTATCACCAATCATGTATCACTTTCTGTGGAGCACAGATCAATCTTCGATTTTCAGAATTTTTCCAATGAAATGTCTTTAATTTTCAGTGTTTTCTTTGTTATTTGTGACCTCGTGTTAGCCTGAATTATGACAATATGTCAGAGTTGGGCCCAGAGAAGATGTATAGAAAGTTAGCACCTGTTCAGTTAAATTTTCATCTCCTTCTGGAGATATATCGTTCACTATTTTCTAACTAAGGTACAATCAAACATGAAATAAAATTAAAAGTAGGCGTATGTCAAAACACACATCTGCTCGATGACGCTACCGCGACCATACCACTCCTGTTGGGTATCATTGATCAGGTTTAATACACACCTGTACAATAGGGGAAACTTGGAAATGTTAAGGAACTTAATGTGAAAGTGAGAAGTTAATATATATATTTTTAATTACTGTAATGTTAAAATACCTTTGCATCATTTTTAAACAGGAAGTACAAGAATGTTCAGAAAAGTAATGTGTCTTCATTTTTTGCGAGAAAGTGGGTGTATATATTTTAATAAAACAAAAACAGTTGACTTTATGGTACTTTACTTTTCTCCTCCATTAAGTTATTTCCCACATAATCACCTTAGCGGCCAACACACGTTTCTCTTTTTTCTTCTAGTTTCATTACTCCTTCACAATAAATTTCACAGCTTCGTGACAACTTCACCTCTAACTTTACTTCGTCGTTTGACCCGAAGTGATGTCATTGAAGCTATTCTTTAAGTTTTTGAAAAATATGAAAATCCGATGAAGCCAAGTCTGAATTGTATGGTGAGTGATCCAAGATTGGGAAACCAAGGCGTCGAATATATGCAGTTGAACTCGCGCTAACTGTTGGTTAATATCAGCCCGCTTCTGTTTCAATTTCGGGAGTGAGCATTGCGCACACCTTTCGATAGCCCAGAGCCGCACCCATTGCCTGTAACCCCTAACGTGAAGTGCCAGCTCTGTCCGCCAGTTCTTGTTAAAAAAAACCAAGGCGATTCTGATTAATTAGTTCATCCACACGATTCTGTTGAGCATCATTGGTAGTGGTTCGTGGCCTTCTGCACCGTTGTTTGTCATTCAGGTTGAGAGTGTTTCGTTCTAGCTTTCCCTTGTGAACACTTGCAGTCCAATGTCAAGCAATATTGATGTCTAGACATTCATCTTTATAAAACAACCGTCGTTCTCATATTATTATTAATTGGACGCACGTTTTCTTCAGTTAAGAACTCGGAACACTGGACGTTGTTTCAGCCGCACTGACATACTCGTGTTACACTCCACCATGTTCACGACCGTAATTCTGACACTTCTAGTGGCAGAGTTTGGAAACTTGGCCTCGTGAGGTGGGAAAATACTAGATAGTTGAACGCATATTAGTTTGTACACTTACCTACGTCTGTTTATATGATAATAAATAAATAAATAGAAGGCATTACTTTTCAGCGTGCCCACGTAGAAGCGCAAAACCCGGTCTACATTGTCTGGTTTTATCTCCATTCGTACGATCCTGCAAATACCACTTACATCATTTTTCTTTAATAATTATTGTGTGAAGAATTTGATAGAGAACAGTAAAAATAACATTTTTTTTCTTTGATCAAATATCTAAAATACTGGGAAAATGCACATTTTGTGGTCTGGAAAAACTTGGAAAAATAAAAAATATAAGTACGTCCACAGTTTCTAAATAAGCACTATATAATCTGATTTTAACGCAATTATGCCTTGCAACATATGCGATCGCCATTTGTCTTGTTTGAGATGTAATCTAACAAATGTAATCTTAATATTGTCGCTTTGACGAATGATATGCAGACCGACCGGCTGATTGACAATGCCTGTGAGGAGCGAGACCGGTTCTGATAGGTGAGAAATATTAATATATGTTACGGGCAAAAGCCAAAATAGGGCAAATCTCGATGTGCTTACCAGGTTCGGGCAAAGCCCGATTTGCCGTTGCATATCGGGATATTGTAAATAATCATTTTTGAAAGCATAGGACATTCCAAATGAAGAAATAAGTCTCAGAGAAGCAAGCAGAAAAGAATCACGTACTGGTGGGTAGGGGTGCGGTCATTGTTATTGCAAGGATAAATGTTCAAATAAAAAATGTAAATGCAACGAAAATGGCATAAAATGCTATTATAAGTGTCATTCCTCTATTCCGTGAACCAACAAATGAACTGTGAGTCCATATATATATTTATATATATTTATTCATAATTTATTTTTTATGTTTATCATTAAACATTTTCATCATTTGTATTTTTTTACTCTATTACATAATTATAATTATTTTGCTTCATTTTATTTAAGCATCTTTCTTACAGAAGATACATTGAATTCAATAGTTTCTTAGTTTTTAATATTTTTTTTATTCTTTAATTTAATCTTAAATAGTAATGTTTTATCAATACTTATTTATTTGAATTATTCTTTACACTGTTGGTTAAATCGTAATTTGCCCAAATACGATCGGTCAAATCTCGATTAGCCTGGGCACATCTCAAACACCCAGATAAATCGTGCTTTGCCCGTAACATATATATATAAATAGGGCCTAGGTTGTCTAATGGGTCACAAGCGAACATTATATCTTATGAGAATAACATTTCTGGAAGTTTCAAAACCACTAAATCAATCCTTGATTATTTTATCTTCTGTTGTTTCCTCGTAGATAATTGTGTGCAAGGCTGGAGCTTTGTTTCGTGCTATTTACTTTACACAGAACAACAACATTTTGCATGAGTCGTTGTGATAAATGAGATAATTTCATATTTTAATTGTTAAATTAAAACATTTTTTAAATGTAAGGTAGGCCTTGATAACTTTCACTTCCATTTTGGCGTGAACCACATTCTTAAAGTATAAACTATTTCATGAAAAACGTGGGGATTTCTAAACGTCTTCAATGTTGGTTTCTGAATCCGTTTCATAAACCAACAATTTAAAATGAAGCTCAAGCGCTGATGTTAACAACATAAATGCATAACATTTATCTGACCTGCTACGGTGGCCACATGGTCTAAGGCGTCACTCTCGCAACTCACCTATGACAGGACGATCGAGGCTCGAATCCCGGTCGAGTGTACTGAAGGTGATTTTCTTCTAAATGGTTTTCCACTCTCCCTCCACGAAAATTTGTGTACACTTAATCTGAATTAAATTTTCCTCATACCCAACTCATCAGCTAGCGTGAAGGAATATGCCCATCTCGGGTGAATAGGTTGGTGCAAAGCCCGTTTCTCTCGATCATAGCATCCCCGACACACACACACACACGTCCATGGTACACTTGCAAACCTAATAACGGCGTCTCATTAGCGGCCGTTATGATCTGCACAAAGCGACCGTCAGCAATCAGAATCGCTCTCTCTTCCGGCCGACCGTTTTGACCGCTCACGATCCATTTACCTTGCTTATTGACTTGACCTCCCTCCCTCGACCTCCAGGGTTGAGTTATTTGTGATCTTTACCGTCGTATGGTTGACTGCAAATCTCTTTTCCACCTGCGGATTTTGTTCTAGCTACCAAGTTATTCAAACTTAGATTTGATTGGGAGACTAAGCCTTCGTCTTGTCCCGGCCAGGTGTACTGAGGTGTTTTTCTATATGGTTTACCACTCCCCCTCGGTGAAAAGGCGGACACATTTCCTCTCAATTCTACCTTCCTCATTCCTATTTTACAAGTGTAATTAAATGTATTTTTCCTGGGAGGGTAGTAAGGTGGACAGTAAAATAAGGTCACTGTTGGGATCTTAAAGGGGATAGGGGTTTGGGGAACCGTTTTCACAAATATTCATTAATCATTATAAAATCTAAAGTTAAAATTTTCTAATTAGGACGTTGAGGGCAATAATTATTATTAACTACCTATTTTTTATTATTCTTTTAACAGGTTGTAAGACTCGGTGCTAGTACATTAATTGTTTACCAGTGTTAACTGTCAATTATTTTGTGATATTAATTATTTACACCTTTATGTTAATAATTAGAAGATATTTATAAATTTGCATAAATTTTTAATTTTTTATCATCGAGTCTTACTACCTGTTCAGGCTATAGGCAAAGTTGCATGAAAAAATTAATGGTTATTCCTGTGAACAGATTTTAAAAAGGTTGACAAATCTTACGTAAGCAAGAGGGAGGGGGTCAGAAATTTGCTTATTTTTGCTTACAAGGGGGGCGTGAGGGGTTAAAAATGGCAAAAATGTTCTTACGTAATATTTGAACGCCCCCTAACTTAGAAAAAAACTGCTATTATAATATGAATATGATTATAATAATGTATTGGCTTTAGTTTGAGTTTAAATAAAAATATCTTATTTTAATTTATAAACATGCCTTTAGTGTATCAACTTCAAATTTCAAGGTCAATAGTTTTCCTAGCTTAAAAAATCTACTGCTATATAAATTTATTTCTTTAGTGATTATAGTATGATATGATTGTACTAATGTATTTTCTTTTGTTTGTTTTTTCCATCCGAAAACTATGTTTCATAGAAAAGTTTTATGTTTTTCAAAGCTTAATCAACAAATTAATCACGTATTTTGATTTCAGTTCATAATATTTAAAAAAATTGATTCAAATAGAACAAAAGCTTTCCTTAAAACCTAAATTGCTATTGCAATATCCATATCTATTATAGTAGACCAGTGTGAATGCCTAGTTGTTAGTTGTTGGAGGGTTTTTTTGGGGGTAAGGGGGTGCAGAGCAAATTGGGCCTAGGGGCCCCAAGGGCTTTTAAACCCCACTGTTTTCTGTCACTGGTTAGTCAGACTAAATGATTCTGACATTTATAACTCGGGACTTAGAATAATCCGATTTTTCTTTCTCGTCTCAAGTTGTTCAGGAGATAACAACGCAATCACTCATTCTCGCCAAACACTGTTTTGTGAGCAAACAGATTTAAAAATAATAATAATGAAGTAGTAACATTTCTACATCTTCTATAAGTCTTCCACATTTTGTGAGATGTATTTAAAGTTTTAGAACAAACTTTTTTTTCTATGAGTAGATTGGTTGATGCAAGTTGGTTATCAAGGAAAAGTTGACAGTGAAAAATCGATCCCACTTGATACCTCCAGTTGGGAGTAAGATCGCACCGCGAGTCAAGGCACCTGAACCAAACACTGCTCGCGCGCGACGCTACATATTTACCAGTACATTTTAATCACGTGATTCGTAGCAGAAGCCAATGAATAAGCTAACTTTTAACCTTTAAACGAATTAGCTAAAACATTCTACCAATCATTTGGCATTATTTTCGAAACCATTTACCAGGAGATTAATTAGATTATCGAAGTGTGTTTGTTTTATGAAAAGTTGAAAGGCCATCAAATACATACAATCTCGCCTGTGATGTACTTTAGCAGCTCTGGAGCTGAAATTTCATCATAAATTAATACATATGAAGCGATCATTGCCAATGGGAAAAGGGTCAATCTCCCAAAACAAACAAAATACTCTATTTCATTTGGGTTGAGGGGGAACGGGGATGACGACCCTTATCGAAAAATGTGGTCGCGTCAAACCATTCATTTTTTTTTTATTATTATTATGTGCCATAAAACTCCTTTATGCGGCATGCCTTATTTTCCAAAACTGATGCTCCTCTCGCGTCGTTAATTAAAAAAGAAAATGATTTGATGAGGTAGTGAGGAAGGTTATGATGCACTATAATAAATCTTTATGGGTGATTTTAAATTACTTACTCGTGGCAGATAAATTCATAAACTATAATTAAATTTCTCTTGGTGCCTTCCAAACTGTGTTTTAGTATTACACTGAAACGGAGGAAATGACAACCCCTCCTACTACGGCCATTAACGACACAAGTCACAACAAATGTGTGGACAAAGCTGGGTTTCAAAATACAAATCGTATCATATAAAACTATCTTATACAATTTTTTATTCGTATATTTAATCAAATTTTAATAGTCTACTTGGTTTATAATATGAACAAGTATTGGTTTTTGATATTTTAAATGTAAATGTAACTTATTTATAGTTTATGTTAAAAATTAAAATATAATGATATAAATAACGTAATATTCTATAGTATATCTATCTATCTATCTATCTATAAAGTTTAACACTAAAACTCGAATAAACAAACTTATTTATTAGTAATTTTATTTTTATCTCGAGTCTATCAATAATAAAAATGTGAAGCATTTAAATACACAAGGGACGCTTACTTCCGTTAGACGGTCCAACATGTACATGACTATAAACCCTCCCGTTTTTTTAAGCTAATGTTTATATTTGATCGTGAGAGATGCATTGTCTAGTTTGGCCCCCATGTGTGTACACCCTGATTTCGGTTGGAATAACAATTTAGAACATTCAAAAATATTTATTTGTGGCCAACTTTGATAACAGTTTGCTAAATTGTTTGTGTTATTCTATATATATATATATATTGATAATAACTAAAATTATCAGCTGTAGATAACATGACTTGATGTATGAATATATTAAAATTGCTTAGGGCAGGACCGGGGCAAAACAATGTTACACAGCATTTTATAAATTTTAGCAAAGCCGTTATAATATATTGATATATACTCGGTACTTATTTTACTTAATAATTTCTCATGTTTTATGTAATATTGATCAACCCATTAAATGACTACTTTATTAAATGTAAACAATCAATCCAATCAAGTTAACAAAATTAAATTCCTCTTTGCACCATTGCACGGTTAGTTTTCTGCAGATCGAGAGCGGTATGCACAATGGTGACGTATTCTACCGCAACACTTTACTCGACAAACATAAATCTTAAATTACACAAAGTTGGGGGTTTCAGGAATCTGGAATGGAGTCCTATCACCAAGCAAATACTTATTGCTGTTAATTATCTGTACACCATTTGATGCAAAATTTAGAATAATAACTGTAATAGAATTTAATAAATTTGGGGGAAAATGTGGCTCCCTGGAATGTGAGGCTTGGGGCAACTGCCCCCTTTGGCCCCCTTCTAGACGCGGCCCTGACCCATGGTATATATAGGAGGTTGTCTACACGTCATACTCGCAATGAGAGTACGTGATGGTAGGAATTTAAAAACTGTGGAGCCAGTAGAAATCTTAAATCTAACGTAAGTCTAATTAATCAGCTAATAGTGACCGTAGGAACAGTCCCCCCCATAGGGAAAATTACCTACGGTACCACTGGGAATCGAACCAGGGACTTCTATATCAGTAGCCAGGGGTTCTGACCACTAGACCAAGTGGCCAGTCAACTTAACATGAATTAGTCTGAATTAAACTCCATCTCACCACACATTCACGCTATCAGCAACTAATTGAATGTGGATGGATAAGGTAGAATATAGAGTAAATGTATCCTCATTTGCGTCGAGTGGACGAGATAAATATTAAGAGAGTGTGTGGGAAACCACTTATAAAAAATATCCAGCATATCCAAATGGGATTCGAGCCCCAACCTCTCTGTCAGTGACAGCGAGATGTGACGATACTGACACCTCTGTCCATGTGACCCTAGATATTAGTAATAATAATAAAAATAAATTAAATCAAGGTAATATTTGTAGATACACTGAGCAACGCATGTTGAGCCGGCAGATGTAACGCTCTTATTGAAAGAGTGTGCCCGACCCCTGAGGTCCTCGTATGAAAATTACTTGAGCCTCTAGTCTGTCCGGTGCAAAAATACCCACACTTCACCATAGGGCGCCTTCCCCCCTTTTTCTGGTCCACACATGCATTATATTCTCATCTGTATGCACGAGGTGACCCCTACTCTCGCATGTATAAAAACCACCCCATTTAAAAGCAGCCTCCCTTTGCTTCAGGTGCTATGATCTCCACCCCTGTGCTGACACATGCGGCTCTTTTCCGCGCAGGTTAAAACCACAAGCGACTTATTATTTCCATCCTCTCAGCCATGGAACAAGGAGGACAAAATGAAACCATAAGTAACTTATTAAACACACCCCATAGAACAGCGAGGACAAGACTAAATCACGAGTGACTTATTATATCCATCTCATAGAACATGGAGGAAAAGATGAAATCACAAGTGAGTTATTATATCCATCTCATGGAACAAAGAGGATAAGACGAAATCACGAATGACTTATTATATCCCCCACTCATCCATAGAACACGGAGGAAAGACGAAATTACGAGTGCATTATTAGTTCGCCTGCTTATTCATAGAACAAGGAAGACACGATGAAAACACAAGCGACTTAGGCAGATTCTACACTGGTGGTTTTGCCGCTAGCTTACGCCCCCAAAATCTTAAATCTACACCTGACTGTCCAAACGCGACTGTTAAACAGCTACCATAACGCTACTGATTCTACACTAGCGGTTTAAATGCCGCGGTTGTTGCTTCCACTTGGGCAGAATGGTTTAAAAACGGACATTAGTACAGGCCGGCTGTATTGTGGGACTTATTTTGTTGGAGGAAGCTCACAAAATAAAATAAAACTCGTCAAAAGAGACGTTGGTGGACTCACCCCACATTATCGAACTGTCTCTCAACAGGACAGTTTCATATTATGTTTATGAATCACAGAATGTACCCAGATAAGTTATTTTTTGTACTATATAAGCTACTTGGTTTATTGAGTGGAAATACTGCAAAACGTGATACCATCTTGAGTAAGAGTATTTATTATTCCTGCTGAAAGACGTGTTGTGATATTGAGGCACAACTGCCTGTTAACGCCTGGTGTAGTTTGATTCGCGTTTCTACCGCTAGGTGGTTCTAACACCACCAGAGGTAGCGGTCAAAACGCTGGTCTAGTCGAAAACTTATTTTCTAACTTGATAACAAGAGTTTCATTCAAAGGCGTGGTTGCTAGCGTTTTAACAGCTAGTGTAGAATAGGCCTTAATACAACCCCCCCTCTCGCCACCCCCACGCTTAGACATGGAACAAGGATAACAAGATTAAACCACGAACTACTTATTAAATCCATCCGTTGTCGTAGAACAAGTAGGACAGAATGCAATTATAAACTACTTGTATCCATCCATGGAGCAAGGAGGACAGGATGTAACTACAGGCTACATGTATCTATCCACGGAGAAAGGAAGACAGAATATAACTTCAAGCAACTTGTAATCATACATGGATCAAGGATGACATGAAGTAACTACAAACTATTTGTATCCATCCATGGAGCAAGGAGGACAGGATGTAACTACAGGCTACATGTATCTATCCACGGAGAAAGGAAGATAGAATATAACTTCAAGAAACTTGTAATCATACATGGATCAAGGACGGCATGAAGTAACTACAAACTATTTGTATCCATCCATGGAGCAAGAAAGATAGGATGTAGCTACAAGCTACTTGTATACCCTATACATCCAATCAGTCATAGAGCAAGGACTGTAGAATAAAACTACAAACAAACACAACTGACGTATGTATACGTTTGTATTTAATATATATTCTTGAAGTTAATGCTTTCAAAAATAAAAAGGTTGTTTAATTTTTTGTTTATATTTAGCCATAATTTAAAAGAAACTTAATTAAGGCTATAAAAGTTTTTTAAATCGGTTATAACCTGTTCCAAACCATTCCTACGACACCTACCAAGTGATAAATAAGGGTTGATCCCCTCATGATTTTAATCAAAGGTTCTCAGAGTTAATAGTCTAAAGCAAAGTTCCTAAAAAATATCAACCATGTCTGAGGTAGCTACAATTCAGCCATAATTCAGGTATTTCAAAACTATTATATAATTTGTATCTTAGTTCACTTGGGCTGTTGACATGATTCTTAACACACTGCTCAGTATGATCGAATGTGACTTAGGCTAAGCCAACCTTAAACGGGCACATGCTAACCACGTGGTCAACTTTTCTGATCCGTTATAAAACGCGTAATTTTATGTAGAGGTGCCATTGAAACACGTACAGTATAATCATAATCGCTACCTACAACAACAGTACCAGCTATGGTTCAACTAGTCCTAATCTCATTCATCCCTGACTTCCCCTTTATTCCATCAACATTGTGAGGTTTCTCCCTGTAATGCAATTTTTGTAACACGAGGTTTTCTTTTGTTTCCATTATATACACATACTTAAAATTTCATAAACTTCATTGCGTGTGTCATTTTCATTTCTTTTTTTTTTAAAAGAAGGACAAACTATATTACTTTTTGCCCCTTTGTATTTTATTTTTAACGTGCTTTTAATTTGGTTTATTTTAGAGACTGGAGATTGGGGTGGTTTTGAGCACACAAGACTTATGTTTATATTTCTAAGTTCTAGTCTGTAATTTAAGTAGGACTAAATCGCGTTTAAAATGTAAACGAGAATTAAATTACAAACTTGATTCTTCGATATACTTTTTCACAAAATATTCGTGCTACGTAATAATTCTTAAATACAATATTCTTTATGAAATATTATATTAGATTTGATGAAAACAGTGATAGCAATTTACCTTGGTCCCATATGTTGCATGACCACAGTAAAATAACTATATTTGCTGCCATTTTTCTTTAATATGGTTTAGTCATATCCTTAGCTTGTCTTTAGATCTTGTTCAGAGTTTCTTCTGATCCCTGCCCTCTGCCCCTTATCTTTAACCGTGTTCTTTCTGTGGTCCATCTTTCTCGAAGTCCGGAGGGAGGATTTGTCAGCCTCGATAAAGTTTTCCGGGGTCCTTCCCTGCTGTTTATGCGTCAAATCGCCATCCCTCTCCGAGGTCCGTTGGGTGAAGCTGCTGACGTCCACGGCGTGGGAGACAGCGTTATCCACCACCTCACTTGACGCCACTACAACACGACCCGCGCTCTCCTCATGGACGTTGTCAGTAAAAAGCGGATTGTTGCGACGTTTATGCGTTACGCTGACCCCCTCGAAAATGGCGTCTTCCTTCCTTCGATGGTTGGGTCCGACCCACGTTTCCGGGCAAGGTGGTTCCATATTACTGGCGGAGGATTTGCAGGGGAGCATCATCGTAGCTTCGGTGGTGTCCGTTATGGGATGGTCCTAGCATTCTAGAGAGGTGTCGGGTTCCTTCTTAGTCATTCACTTGGACTGTTTCGCTTATTTCGCTTTCTTATTGAGGTTTCGGGACATCGTGGAGGTTTTAGGTTAAGCAACTTAAATAATTTTATGATAAAATATAGTAACCAGTTTACTTGTATGTTCTGATTCTACTTGAAACATTGGTTTGTTTATATATCTACCAATGTTACCACCATATAAATTGTTACACTTCCATGTGTAGCCGTGGGGGACCTCGCGTTTGAATCTTGATCGAGTCATCGGAGGATAGTTTTTTTTTATAGCACCGTGACTTACTACCCATGAATGAGGAAGGAAGGAAGATTTAATTTAGAGGAAATATACCCAAATTTGTGCGGAGAGAGAGAGAGGTTGGCCATTTAGGAAAAACCACCCTCAGTACACCCGACCGAGATCAAACCACTAACTCCCCGTCATCGGGAGTCTAGTATATTGTGAGAGTAGCTCCTTAGACCATACGACCACCGAAGCGGGTGATAGTTAATTCCCCATGGCTGCCGTGGAGTTTTCTCCAAGGTGAATGCTTGTGAATTTGATCAAACTTCGCCCTCATTATCATGGTGGTTTGTACTAAACATCCTATATCACTAGTAACCAGCACCCAACACACTCATACTGGAATATAACCATTTGTTTTAGTGTTTGAAATGAATCAAGGGGGAGGGGGGTTGTTCTTTAACTTGCAGCTTATATTATATTAACACATTACATTGATTATGGCACGTGATATAAATGTCGAGCTTACTTAGTCTGGTTTCCTGATTATGTAAAGGCCGGGGTTCTAATCTCAGGTGGTTGTACTGAGAGTGTTTTTCCTTCAATTGTTTCCTACGCTCCCTCCACGCAGATGTAAGTACATTTCCTCATCCCTAAAACAGCAGCGTTGTTAATACATACGCATATTGTCAAAGACGAGCTAAAAACAAAAATCGCCGTATCATACCGTCTTCATTTCAATAACGTGTAAAGTCATCAGGCTGTAAATTTTCATTTGACCGCTTTAACAGACCTATTTGAAAAAGTAACACATTTTAGTGGTGACAGTGTACGAATTAAAACATCTAGAATAAGGACGACAGAAAACATATTCGTCTACTTGTCTAAGTAGAGATAAAGGTTATACTTTCCCAATGAATGCTTGATAAATGTTGCGATAAATTTATACAACAAATAGGTTTGTGGTAAATTTCCTTAAAAAAAACTAGATCTGAAAGTGTACACTATATTCATGAATGTTGACACCGTAATCTAAATGCATGACTGTATTTCATTTGTCATGTGTGTAATGTGGGATGGGTCCCTATCAAATACAGGGGACACTAAATACCCATTTAAACCATCGGCGCCGTATGCTCAATGTTAGACTACATTTCATACAGCTATGTCATGCGGTCTGTATTACTATACAATTCAGGGGCATTAAATACCGGGAAATAGATGTAATAATAACTTACATTTCATTTATTTATGTAACTCTCAAATATAGGGGAGCTTTTTATACTATTGACCGCACTATACAAGTAATACAGTTGGGTGATACAAGCGGAATTACTAGCAATTACAATAATTACTGTGTATTTCCAATAGATTTTTTAAATGTTTAATATAAAAATACATTACATTAACTATGAAATATTATTGTATATGTTAACTACCCTAATAATGACAGAAATGGGATAATAAGCAAGAATAACTTGCACTAGTTATAGTAGAATGATTGTTATGTAACTATTGAACATACCCTTGCCCCAACGTGCAAACGTATAAATAAAATTTAAGTCACGTAAAATAGACAAATATCCCTATCTAAAAAAAAATAACAAAACAAATAAATATAGTTTACTGTGTCATAAATGTTGCATAAAACATCCGCACTCCATGTTTTCTTCTCTTAGGGGAGTGAATTAAATTTCCGGACTGACATCTCTCCCAAAACTTCTTTGGTTCTCATAAAACGCAGTAATGTTCTACGAACAAGAATTTACGGCCCCAAAACTTTACTTTACATGGGTTAACCAGGAGTTATAGGCCTTGTTTTCCCCACTCACTGGCTGTCGAGATGATAACACTATTGTGTTTGGTTCTCTTTGTAACGTGTTGCTCGTTTTCCCCCGAAATAAGGTGATTTCATACCCTCTCTCCAGGCAAGTGCTGACCAATTCACCTCCCTCGTCCTCTTTCCTTGTGACAGATATAGTACATTTTACCCAGAAAGTGCCTCATCATACAGCTGCTAAAGCTACTATATCTATTTTTATATATTCATACGTCAAGTCATGTAATCTACAGTTGTGCCTTTTGATAGATATTACCAATGCATATAAAATAACAATAATGTTATAATAAAATGTTATCAATGTTGATCGCAACAAAATATGTTTGTATTTGAGTATGGAAGACAGCCGCTCAAAGTGCTACATTTAATATTATTTAAACCTACATCGATGGTCGTGTGGTCTTAGGTGTCACTATCGGGTGTGCTGAGGTTTTTTTTTTTACCATAAATGGTTTCCTACTTTTCTCCCAGAGAAAATGCGGGTATATTTCCTCTAAAATTGTACCTTACTCACCCTTATTTCGTCAACGTTATTAAAGTACGCGTATAACCCTAACGGTTACTATCAGAACGCGTCTACCGGTCATTAAATGGAATTTTGTTCATGGAAGTCGTTATAAAATGTCATGAATTAGTTGATTATTTGGTTGAGAATAGTGTTTATTACACTTTGCTCAAACTTTTCCCCGGTTATGAGAAGGTATTAAAAATGAAACTCTCGTTGATTTCAAAACAGCATTTTAGTTATCAAATCTGTCACAGTACTTTAGAGCACTAGTAGTCTATTTTATAAATTTGGATTCTTTCTACGTTGAAAGGTAAATAAGGGGAAGTTTCTTGTTCAAAGCAGCCAACGAGAAATGATTAGTGAAAAAAAAACAATCAACACGGCTTACAAAATATTATTTCATGGAATTGCAAAACTAAACAAACAACAACCAACTGTAGATACGTGTGTGTGTGTGTGTCCGCGCGGCCTAGCGCTACTCTCGTGTTAGGCTTAACTGCCAAGTATGAGTAGATCGGGGTTCAATCCCAGTTGGGTGCACTTCCCCAAATTACAACTATCTCATCCATTACCCATTAGCGCAGTAGGCCTACAACCCGAACGGGTAATAAGAAGCGTTAAAAAAACTACAGAATACGGGAGTGCTTTACGAAATTGTTGGCAACTTTGCCTTCATGCAAATGCATGTACATTTCCTCTAGATTCCTAACTTCAAGTTAGAATAATTAATGTATAATATGGAAATTCGAATGATTAGCCAAACCCTGAATAAAATAACTACAATAAAATACTAAATAATATAATTAGCCAATGCGATAGTAATAGTAATATAAAAATAGAATTAATATGTATTAATATTCTTTGTGATTATTGCTTTTGGAAAAAAAAGTATATATATATATATATATATATAATATACACTAGGGGTCTATGCTCACCATCCTAACTATACGGGTCATAACCACGGTAGTAAGGTAAGGATTAAGATGAGAGGATTAATGAGAAATGTACCCACATTTATGTGAAGAGAGAAGCAGAAACATTTTTGGAAATATGTCCTCAGTTCCTGCTGCCAGGATTGCCTATCCCTGGAAAAACACAATTATGAACCTGACATTAAGCCCACCGATAGTGTTTTATTTATATAATTATAATATTTATTGATCTATACATCAGAGTACTTTTTAATGAAGTGTGTAGTTTATACCACGCTACCCACACAGGTGAGCACATAGGAAAAGTCGTTAGTTTCGTCTATCCTGGTTTTATGGTGACTAAGAGGTCGGGGCTTGAGTTCCTGTTGGGTGTGCATACAGTTCTCTTACTTTAGTTCAAATAATTTCCCAAGTTTTTTCCGTGCAAATTCGGGTACACGTCCTCAAGTATCCCACCTTTTATACATCCACCCCAAAATATAAATTTGTGGGTAGCCCCGTCGAGTAGTAAGACGTAGTGGGGAAAAAAAATATGTTTTAACAAACCATCCTCGGTGGACACACGGTCTCGCGATGTCTCGTGTTAAACTACAATGCCGAGGACTAAGGATCGGGGTTCAATCTCGCTCGGGTGCACTGAGGGCAGTTTTTTCTAAATGCCTTCCCACTCTCTCTCCACGCAAATACGGGTGCACTTCCTATAAATTAAACCTATCTCATACCTAGCCCATTAGCGTAATTAGTGCATAGGTGTATAACCTGAACCGGTAGTAAGACGCAGTGCTAAAAAAATCACATAATCGGTAGTCGAATGCTCTAAAGTATTTGGCGTCCCTTTCTCAATAAATTTGCCTCCTGATTATGGGAAAATTAGGGGTTGAATCCCGGTTGAGTGTACTGATGATGGTTTATCCTAAACTATTTTCCACTCAACTTCCACACAAAGGTGGGTACACTTTTTCTAAATTACAACCTACCTCATCCTTAACACTTTAGCGTAATTATTACATTATGAGTACAATACAAACAGGTGAATCAAGGTGATAAAGAAATAATATTAGTAAAATAACTAGGAAGTCATAAACATTGATATTGCATGGCATTAAACTTATCTATATTCTTAACATTGTTACACTCAGAGGTACAACAAAAATAAAAAATAATAAAATCAAATCAATATAAAACTTAAAAAAAAATAAACATTAACTAAATTAATCTTCTTCATGGTGTCTGTAATAGTCTTAATTATATATTTTTTTAGTCTTTCATTACAATTTATTAAAGACACTTCGACATAGTTTTGGTCAAGACGATCCAGTTTATCCTGATAAGCATGAATAGTTAATTTTTGGTTGTGTGGTATCAGAAACAAAATCTACTCTTTCTCCAAGTTTCTCTAATTTCATTTAGATAGTTTACAATCAAAATACCTCTATCATTATTTAACAAAATTCAAATATAATCATGAGATAAAGACCCCTCACCTTTTTGAGTTAAAAAAAGAAAGAAGGCTTAACATGTGTGTGTGTCCTAAAATTCAAGTACTGTCACATAATACATTATTATTGTGAAACTGATATAAATATCCAATCAGGTCTTATTATAATAGCCCCGGTAATTTTCTGAAAAAAATCATACTTATATTAATATATATGTAAAAACAGGATTAAGATAATTATTTACTTGTCAGAAACGAGAGGAATATTTATCAATAAAACGCAGTATTTTTTAAAAGGTTTCATAAATTTAAGCCCAGTTGCAGACATATTGAGTGAATTATTGACTGATTAACTAACACTCCTCTTAATACAATTATTATATATAGATATACAAAATAGCACATTGCCGAACTTTATATTTCTTTTTAATTAACATATCGGTGACCTGGCGGTCTAGGGGTAAGGTGTCAAGACTTCTGTGCTGGCGGCCGGGGTTCAATCCTCGGTCCCGACACAGATTTATCTGATTACCAAAACCCTTCCTTCACCTCTGACAAGACATCTTGTGAATGTGGGGAATGACAGGCCTCCACCGTGGTTCGGATTCCACGTTAAACTGTTGGTCCTCCATTTCATCTCACAATCATCCTACCATTACATATTAGCGTAAGTGCGTATAACCCGAACGGGTAGTAAGACGCGGTGCTAATAATAATAATAATTCTAATAACACGGAACTGCTCGTCAGTGATTGCGGGTCCTGAGGCGAAAGCAATCGAAAAATATCGAAAGTACACAAACACGCAACTCCATAAGACTATTATAGTTGTGGATCATGATAAAATATATATCTAAATGTTCTTATAAGGCGTGGCCATAATTTTAGCTTCCAATCTTTTCTTCTTCGCTTCCACAATATAATCAGTGTTCCTGACTGGCATGGATCTTGAAAATATTGGATCGACTAGTTCCGGTATTAGGCAATGTTTGTAGAATATTTCTAATTTTGAAAACGTTTATTTGTTCCATAATTGGTCTTTCCTCTCAATTCTCTCTATTCTTATTCCTAATGGTGATTGGTGTCCATAAGCCAAACAAACAATAATTTCTTCTATTCTTTTCGAATAAACCTAAGTGTGAGATATCGAGAGTAGACTGTATTTATAACAGGATTAAAATAATGATTTATTTGCTATCAACAAGAAGAGTATTTTCCAATAAAATAAGTCATCTCTTCTTATTTAGGAAAAACCACCCACAGTGCACCCGACCGGGATTGTACCCCAATCTCCCCGTCCTCGGCAGTCTAGCTTAACACGAGACTAGCACATTATACCGTGCGGCCACCGAGGCGGGTAAAAAGAGCTTTAAGTAAAAGGCTATCATCTCATTCCCTTCTCCCCCTTTCAATCATTATCAAAGTTTCTGCACCTGTTGTTTGTTTTTAATAAGAAAGTCGCTCAAAGAGAGACAGGGAGAATTACCATGTGGTGGGGGAACCTTTAAGCTAGTGTTGCCCTGGGAGAAAACCTCTGAACTACGTGTAACCAAATAGCCGGCTACAGCCATTTTTTATGTTAGGCCTGGAAATAAATTTTTTGGTCGAAACAGTAAAAAATATGTGAGCTTTTTAGCTCATTAATTTGTTTTAAATATCAATTGTTGGATTTTTTAACATTTATTTCAACACTTAGCGTAAAACTTATTATTATTTTGATTGATGGCTAGCAATAAATATTTTAATATTTTTTTCTCGCTATTGTTAATTTATGAAGAAGAATAGAAGAAAAGAAATTTTAAAAAAACGCTAGTGAATTGGTATTATAGTTTTTGAAATATTCTTTCCTTCAGATCAGCCCGTAGTTTCAAATACGAACCATTTATCTCATGAAAAAGTTATGAAATATGGTTTACATATCTCGGTAGACACTCTGTACTAAGACATGGTGGAATTATAATTATATATCTGGTTGAGAAATGACACTTTAGTTCGATGCCCATTGTCTAGGCGTGATCTTTTAACTATATCTAATATCATAACAGTCATCATGGATCAGAACGTAACATACAAACTGGTGTTCATGCGATAAGTCTCGCAACACTCATTCGTTTGTGATGGGGAGGTCAAGGTTTTAATCTCCGGCCGGATGTTTTAATTATGTTTTAGTGTGGCTTCCCCGTGGGGGATCAACTCTTACTTGTGTACAGGGTTCTCTAGAGGTGCTGCTACCTATCGCGGAGTATCGCAACTATCTCGAACTCTCGTCGACAGAAGAGTGGCTCAAGTCAGCAAATTATCACCTGCGATAGACGATTGCTTAGGTCTGATGGAACATTTGTTAGTCGACATGTGATTCAATCCTCCCGGGTTTGTTTGAGTCTCAGTCTGGATTTGTTTGGGATGTACCGCAAGGAAAACTAAAATAAATTATACGGTGCACCGCACTGACTTTTTCCCGCCTTTATCTTAAAATAGATATTTACTAAAAACTCATAAGATTTGTGAAATGAAATAATAGATATGTACATTTTTTTAGAAGCACTACACAAAATATCATAAATTAAATAATATAAACTGTTATATACTCTATGGCATTAGGAACTAGGAACACTGTTACAAAAAAAATTGAGAAAAGAGAAACATCTTTGCCCACCAAAGAGTTTAACAATCAAATTCATTTTAAGACCGGAATTAAAAAGTAAATATATATGCTTACAGTTCAGAAACTATTGTTCCATAAAAATATATTTCAAGTAAAAGAATTTTATCTTTAATATTACTACAACTTTACAGCGGAAAATTTATGAAAATTGGAAAATTTTCCTAGTTTAAAGTACCCTCAAAGTAATTTTCATGAAAAAATGAAAATTGCCATCTTGTTATAATGATAAACCGTGTCTAGATATAAAATTCAATCAAATTCGCTACAGTGAATTCCGAGAGAATCTATATTTTCTCTTTTTTTCCCAGCAGTGCAATATCCTTTAATTTAGGGTTCGATATCAAATTCCATGAACCCCTTGGGGGGGGGGGGGCCTTATGAAAACCCCAAATACCAAGTTTTATCCCAATCAGTGAAATAGTTTCAGCTCTAGCCCAAGGTACAGACAAACGGCATCGTGAAAAACACTTTTTTTTTTCAGGGGGGTCATGAAACACCATTTATAAAAAATTTGAGTTTTTTTTTTACGATCACAATACTTTCTCTCTGAGGTGTCGAGATAAATTTAAAAAATACACCATGCGTTGATAGTGCTAAAAGGGTTAGTTTTATTTTATTAGCACCACGTCTTACTACCCTTGCGGGCTATATACCACGCATCATATACTGATTGCATTCATGTGTTAGTGATGAGGAAGGGTTGAATCTAAAGGGATTGCATTCACATTAGCTTGGATTAAGCGGGGAAACAATATATTGCCCGGGGCAACAAAAATAAATGTCATTGACTCCTATTCATTCAGGTTTCTGTCGTGGGGAAAGGGATTAAAGACAAGGTACTTCCGGTTGATTGTAGATTACGCCCACCTAGGAGGTCGGAACCCTACTTTCACTTAATGCAACCGAGGTGTGGCTATTTTACCATATAATTCATATGAATGCAACAGAGGTGTGGCTATTTTACCACATAATTCCACTGAATAAAACAGAGGTTTGGCTATTTTACCATATAATTCCACTGAATGCAACGGAGGTGTGGCTATTTTACCATATAATTCCACTGAATGCAATGGAGGTGAGGCTATTTTACCACATAATTATGTCCTTTTGTATGTCCCTGGTTATCTTAGTGTGTTTATTTAAATTTCCTTTTTATTTTCCTGTTTCCTTTTGTTAGACAGTGTGGGTACATTATAGTCAGTATTGTCACTAAAACTCACACATTTAAATGTATCTACCTTTAACTAGATCCAGCTTGACGTTTGTGTATCAGTTTTACCTTTCGTGTTGACTAGTTGGCTCTTTGTCACTTTGTTCTCCTATTCATGAGCTTGTCGACCAGTTGGCCATCGGTCTATGTCCTTCTATCCATGAGCTTGTCGACCAGTTCTCTCTCTCTTTTTGTCCTCCTATGTATGAGCTTGTCAACCAGTTGGCTGTCTGTCTTTGTCCTTCTATGCATGAGCGTGTCGACCAGTTGTCTCTCTTTTGGTCCTCATATGCATGAGCTGGTTGACAAGTTGGCTTTTTATCACTTTGTATTCCTGTGCATGAGCTGGTCGACCAGTTGGTTCTCTCATATTATCATTTTATGCATGAGCTTGACGACCCGTTGGATATTTATCACATTTCTCTTTTGTGCATGAGATTGTCGACTAGTTGACTGTTTATCATTTTGTCCTCCTATTCATGAGCTTGTCGGCCACTTGGCTTTCGGTCACTTTGTACTTTTATGTATGAGCTTGTCGACCAGTTGTCTCTCTATCTTTGTCCTCCTATGTATGATCCTATTGACCATTTGGCCGTCTGTCTTTGTCCTTTTATGTATGAGCTTGTCGACCAGTCTTCTCTTTTTTTGTCCTCCTATGCATAAGCTTGTCGAACAATGGGCTGTTTATCATTTTGTCTTCCTGTGAATGAGCTTGTCGACCAATGTACAGGTCATGTCGGCCACTTGTTTCACCTAGCCTTACAAACATATGTTTACAATTGGTCGACCAATAGGTGGTCTATCACCTGATCTTACTCATGTCGGCCACTTTGTCCACGTTGCTCCTGAGTGTCGATCACTTGGTTGTCGACCAGTTTGCTGTAGATCTGTCTGACTGATCCCTTAATAAGTTTATAAAGATGATTACGTGAAGTTTGTTGACCTCAGTGTAATTTGTAATTTTATTGTTGAAATAAAACAATCTATTTCATTAAATGTTTACCATGTATTAATTACTTAATCAAAGGGTTAATTAATTAGAAAGGCTGTTTAAAAGCAACTGAACCAAATTCTTCTTGAGGGAAAGCTTATTGCAGGGAAACCCCAATATTTTCACATCAGGCCTTTATGCAAAGAGAACATTACTCTCGGCTGGGGTTGAAACTGGTCTCCTGAGATAAAACGCTGGTACGCTATACCCGCGACCAACACCCAAAATACATGTCTTACTACCCAGCCGGGATACACACATATTAATTACGCCAAGGAAGTAAGGTTAAGGAAGGTAGAATTTAAAGCAAATATCTCCAAATTTCATGGTAGGTAGAGTAGGAAATCATTTAGAAACCCACATTCGGTACACTGGATTGGGATTCGAACTACAATCTCCTAGTCAAAATAAAAATAGAGTATACTATGCTGAAATTTAGTCTGCTTGTTCATTGATGGGGGTCTCGAGTCAAGTAAATTAGATGCGCTCTGGCGGTGACTGCAGGTGTCCTGGTGACACGACACCTCCATCCTCTCCTCCTAACAACATCCCCTATGGAGCTATTACACAGTCTGGCCACCCCGCCCATCCCCCCCGTACCAAAACTGAGAGGGGGCTTCGGGGGCACACACTCTCAAACATTAAAATGATTGCTCTGGGAATAACTGGATTTACTACGCGAGTATCGCGATGTTAATGTTACTTTGTATCGCTAGGGGCGCCACTCATACCGGTTGAAATAAACGCACTTTATTTTTTTAAATTTACATTTTTACTGGCATTGTTAGCTAGCTGCACTTGAAGCATGGAACGCCATCTTGCTATCCATGAATTTTCTTAAAAACCTATTTATAGAGTAATTTTTTTATCATCGATTTGATGTTCTACTGGTTACATTCATGTGAGATAAGTAAGGTTGAATTTAGAGGAAGTGTACGCGCATTTTCGTAGAGGGAGAGTGAAAAATCAGTTATAAACTCACCCCTAGTTCACCCCGGCAGTCCAATCTGTTGTGATATAATTAAAAAATTTGAAATGGTGAATGTAAAAAAAAAGAAGAAATATCCATACTATGCTGTATATTCTCTTTTCTCGGTAGACACAAGTCATACAGAACAGTAGGAGTGTACCAACCTTAACTCAACAAATCTGAACAGCTATTTCTAAAAATATTATCAGATTTAGAATGTTAAAAATAATCAAAAAACTAGTATTTACCTGTTAAATGTAACTACATACAACATGTGATTTCCCCCCCAACATTTCATTTAATATATTAATTTTTGTATTTTATTCCTAGTTTTTAAATGGAATTAACGGGATTTTTTCCCCCTGTATACATTTTAAACACCCCGCAAACCCCTGTCCAACTCCCAGAGCCGATTCCATTTAATCGTCCTCCATCAACAAAGCTTTGAGAAACACTGTCTTAAACCGCACAATAATCGAAACGAGTCGCAGAAATATAAAATCAATATTAATGAAATTGATTTAACTGAAATGGAGCAAATAGTAAAGTTATCACTAAACGTACCCCCCGGGCCTAACCAGTTGAATCAGAGTTGTAGAAAACAAAATCCGTCTGTACAATATTTCAAACATGCAGTCTTATTTACTGTACTGCCTATTAACTGGGGTATTAAATACAGGATTAACTGGGATATTAAATACAGGATTAACTGGAATATTAAATACAGGATTAACTGGAATATTAAATACAGGATTAACTGGGAGATTAAATACAGGATTAACCGTGGTATTAAATACAGGATTAACCGGGGTATTAAATACAGGATTAACTGGGATATTAAATACAGAACTAACTGGGCTATTAAATACAAGATTAACTGGGATATTAAATACAGGATTAACTGGGCTATTAAATACAAGATTAACTGGGATATTAAATACAAGATTAACTGGGATATTAAATACAGAACTAACTGGGCTATTAAATACAAGATTAACTGGGATATTAAATACAGAACTAACTAGGCTATTAAATACAAGATTAACTGGGATATTAAATATAGGATTAACTGGAATATTTAATACAGGATTAACTGGGATATTAAATACAAGATTAACTGGGTTATTAAATATAGAATTAACTGGAATATTAAATACAGGATTAACTGGGATATTAAATACAAGATTAACTGGGATATTAAATATAGGATTAACTGGAATATTAAATACAGGATTAACTGGGATATTAAATACAGGATTAACTGGAACATTAAATACAGGA
Organism: Timema poppense; assembly: GCA_902141375.1. Lineage (NCBI taxonomy): Eukaryota > Metazoa > Arthropoda > Insecta > Phasmatodea > Timematidae > Timema > Timema poppense. The sequence continues at coordinate 134,933 of CABFOV010001078.1, forward strand.
TTAACTGGGATATTAAATACAGGATTAACTGGGACATTAAATACAGAACTAACCAGGATATTAAATACAGGATTAACTGGGGTATTAAATACAGAATTAACCAGGATATCAAATAAAGGATTAACCGGGATATCAGATAAAGGATTAACCGGGATACAAGCTTAACCGTTATTTTTGATAGATTCATTGTTTTCTAGTTTTTAAGCTCTGACTTTATTTACCCCGTCTAGTCTTAATGTGTCTCGTGTTGACCGTAGTTACTGTCTACTACATGTAACTCATGTGTCCGCAGATAACTGATTGTCATACGCAGCCACCAGTCCCACAGAAGACATAACTCCGGAAGGTCGTATAAGACCGGGATGTCTTGGTCAGACTGTCTATCCCCCACTCCCACTCCCTTTCTCTCCCAATCCTGCCTTCCTAGTTTCACTCTGACACTCTTCTTCCGCTACCATCCTCCGCTCTCTTTCTATCCCCTTGGAAAAAAAAAATTCTTCCGAACCATTTCTTGGTGATTAACTTAACAACCGCTTTGCGAGTTGAAATGCAATTCTTTTTATTGCTTTTTTTTTTTCTTTCACTTTCTTTTTCTTTTACTCTTATTTTTTAGTCTATGTGTTGAAACTTGACGGGTGACGTTTTTTTTAGGGGAAGGGGAGAAGGAGAGGAAAGCTCTAGAATGGAAGGAGAGGTGAGGTAGAGTTAACTATATTTATGAGATTAGTTGCTGTCTAAAGAACAAAGAAATGATGGATCAAGAAAATGTCTGTCTCTCGCCGAAATTTTCCTTTTCCGCTATTATCTTTACTAAACCATTTTTCAAAGATTTCTTTCTTTTTGTGTTTGACACGAGATACACGAAGAAGTTTATACCTATGCTCTGCTCTGTACGTCTGTAACACATTCACATTGGAAATACTAACATTTATACCTATTCTCTGTATATCTGTAACATATTCACATTGGAAATACTAACAACTTGTAACCATTCAGCTTGTTTCTTTACAACTACTGCTTTAGTAAAGATCAGAATACAGCAACTGATCTGGGATATCGAAATCCTCACATGTCTACTTATAAATTTGGACACTTTTCTAATGAAATATCGGTGACCTGGCGGTCTAAGGGTAAGGTGTCAAGACTTCTGTGCTGGCGGCCGGGGTTCAATCCTCGGTCCCGGCACAGATTTA
>CABFOV010001079.1:0-15149 GCA_902141375.1 Timema poppense
GCGCCCTGAAACATTACGTTCTGTCTTACTATAATGGTTTTCTTTATTGGTTATTGACAATAATTTTCGGTTAATTTGGTAAACTTGAACCTTTCTGGAGTTTTTCTAACGCCCCCTATGAAGTTGAGCTCTACTTATGTTAATCATTGATATTAATTGTTCTTTTCTCGGACATTATAACTTATATTCTGATTTTATAGTTGAAATGAAATCAAACTATATTCTTGTTTACTCCCTGGTTATTATTTTTAATAAAAGGGAGATACGCCAGCAAATAATATTAGCTTATGTCAAAACCATTATTTGCGTATTCACCGATAAAGGCCTTTAAAATCTTTTACACAACATATTAGTTGTAAATAAAATACATTAGATGAATTTTTAAATAATAGTGTCATGGTTGTATAAATATATATGATATCTGTATTTTATATTCAATAGTAATACACTAAAGAAGTTGTTACCAAACTTTTCCATAGCGTGGAATCTCTGAAGCGAACGGCGGCCCCTTTAATCCCCCTTGCCATGCGAAGTGAAAATAAAAACCTACATTGGCTAACACATTTCTAGTATTCTTCGTAATCCATTTCATTCTGATTAAGGAAAAAAAGATGTTTATTTGGACATAAATGGAAATAAACAGATCGCTAAGCAAATTATGAATAGCTAGTACTTTTTAAACTATGTGAAAATAAACATAAATAATTGGCATGGTACACCGCACATACTCTCTCTCTCTCTCTCTAATATTAAAACAGTTAATTTCTCTTCTTATGTATAGTACCCTCAAAATCATTTTCATGGAAAAGAAAAGTTATTATTTTATTTAAAATGGTACAGCCTCTAGGTAAAAAAAAAAAAATCAAATTCCTTACTGCGGATTTTTAGAAAATTATTATTTTTTTCTCGTTTGTCCTTCAAGTGCCAGATATCTAAATATTCCAAAAAAAAAACCTCAGAGGATTTTTATAAAAATCTTAGATACTAAAGTTTTAGCCTAATTGGTATAAGATTTCAGCTCTAGTCCGACATACAGACAGACGGGATCGCAAAACCAGTTTTTCCATTTCAGGTAGTCATTAAACATAAACATTTATCAATAAATCATGTCCGATTTTATGAAAGATCACAATATTTCTCTCTTCAAGGGGTCAAGAGAAAGTAAAAGAAACTCAATAATCTAAATTCGTTTAGTGTACACCCAAAGGACTCTTAGAGGACCTCAATCTGGGAACCAAGGGAAATAGCTTAATGAATTTCAATAGTAAATTAACGCTGTGTTGAAAAAGTTACATAGCGCGATTATGTTTTTCCTATTTAATTGGTTTATCCAATAAGTTAGGTAATTAAATTAGAATGGATTATTATTTCTTGAATATTAAAAATACCTAGGGACAAAATAGCTTTCAACAAATGCCTAAAAACCATTTTAGTAAATCAGTTTGAACTTTTCTACCATTCAACCAAAAATACTATTGATGAGGAAAATAAAATTATAAGTTATAATTTTCATATCACTTTTCTAACCATAAACTTATGTAGGCCTATACATACGTATATAAATGCATATGTACGTTAAGTATTTTGATCTGCAGGTGTTGCTTTAAATAAATAATATTAATACCTATAAATATTAATAATTATATAGTATAATTTTACCAATGTTGAACGCAAATAAAGTTTTAGTAGACTATATTTAAAAAGCTACTTTCGACCAGAATTTTAATATGTGTATGCCTATCACAAACTATGTATCGAAATAACTAGGAAATAATAATTATATTAAATACTTAGCAGACCTTAGATTTAAAAAAAATATCTTTATCAAATGTTTTTCAAATATGCTAAAATTACAGGCCTAAAGCAATTGACCCTTTTCATTTAGCTTGGGAATGCAGAGCCATGGGAAAAATCTTTTATCTTCAAGAATCTTTATTATTTGGCAATTTTATTTTCGGAAACGGTTTGTTAAAAAATAGAAGCACGTTGATCAAGTTATACCTTTTATATACACACCTACTCTATAATTTTAACAGTTATCAAATATCAATAATTTTGGCATCATTCGATAGAAAACTGCCGGTTTCATAACAAGAAATAAAAAAATGTAACACCTAATAAACATTGATACATTATCTTAGAAGAGATGTTGAGAATATTACTATAAAAATTACACTCGTTCTAGATAAAACTTATATTTCCAAATGTATGATTATCCTGCAAGACCTGTCCAGTAGCTAGCGCCATCTACGTTTTCTGTTATACATCTGTTCTTGTTGGCGCGTAAGGATACTTTGGTCGGTTGTGAAGCCACGCCACGACTTTCACTCTCCCACCCACCATCCCACAAAATAGGTTTTAGATGTGCACTCTACAGGGCAAAGGGCCTTAAATGCTTGAATAAATGATTAGAATATTTAAAGGATATATGATCTTGATGCATACGCACACACATTTATATAGTACTTTGTTTTATTTGTCAAGTATACGTTACATAACATTTTAATAAAACATCAACGTGATTATTTAATCTAGTTCTATACTAAGTATGGTCTATTCTACGTCTACAGTTTTGCAGTGCACGTTAGTCAGGGTGAAAGGGACGGGGAAATGGGAGGGGGGTAGTGAGGGTTGTTTTAAGGGATGGGAGGGTACGAAACACCCCTTAGCGTAATAAACAGGTGCGCTGCGTGTGTATAAATTACCTACTCCGCTGTTTTAACGAGTTCCCTCATGCTAACCTCTCATTGACGAGACAGGACTGAAAGTCGTACCCTCCCCCCTCCTCCATCCCTTTGCGGACAAATGATAGACCACTCAAGATGGTCTCTTTACTTGTAACTTCCCTCCCACTCCCTAGACTCTCATGGGCAAGTGACCTCTGGTGGTGTTCCATTAGGCCATTAGATGTGTGTCGCACAGGAAATGGACACGCCATATTCGTTTTACCAGGAAAGGGAAGGTGGCCTTATTATTTCGTTTTATTTGTTGGTTATAAAAGTATTCGACGACTTGTCTCCATTGAAAAATGGTGAAGGTAGAATGAAACTAGGTCTAGGTGCCTTTAATTGGATCAAAGTTTGTGGATAGAATGGTTCGTGGGTAAAATGATGTAATGTTATTATAAATAAGGCTATTGTCGGATAGATGAGACGTTAATCGCCAGTAGACCATGGTAGTATCTTACTAATTACCTCTTTGATAAGGTGAAAGTGTAAAAAAATGGTACAAAAGGTCAGTGTTTTAGCAGTTTTTATGGAAAAACTTTTGGCAAAAATAAATGAAATATCACTCGAATAGAAACACAAAGATTTTCTTCACATGGTAACATCAACAGTTCTTGAATATCCATCATGATCATAGCAGCATTAGATGACACACATTTTAAGCGGCAAGAAAAATTTGTCATTAAATTCCAGGACACTCTTTACAGATATTAAAGAACTGTTGAGGTCACCATGTGAAGAAAATAAAACGATGTTTCTATTGAAGAAACAATTGATTTATTTTAACAAAAAGAGTGTCCATACAAAAACTGAAAATACTGATCTTTTATTGCGTCCCCTACACTTTCACCTTTTTTTATTAGTTTTTAATTATTATTCTTACTTAGCTATATTTAGCGAAACGGGATAACCCATCACTATAATATATGATTATAATCATGCTGTATCCTGTAGTGTAAAATGATTTAAATCATCTCAAGCGATTCCCTTTTGGAATCATCAGAACATGCATTTAGCCATCGCCAACTATATTATTTGTTTTTTAATTGCTCTTATATTGCTTAAATTCTTGGGCTAGGTGTATGGAATAAGGTGTGCTTTAATCAGTCTTGGGTGGGTACGTGTACTATACTGGATATCATCTCTGAGGGATCTGCATGGCTCTGCATTATTTTGTGTGTTTTTTTAACACCAGGTTTTTCTGCCCATTTGGGGTAAACGCTTATGTACCAATTATACAAATGGTTCTAAGGATTAAGAAGGTCATATATATAGGAAGTGACCTGGCATTGGCGTGGAGGGAGAGTGAAAAATCATTTAGGGAAAACTACTCTCAGTACACCCAACCAAGATTCGAACCCAGATCTCCCCGTCATCGATAGTCTAGTCTACTTCTATAGTAGGGCGTTAGACCACGCGGCCGCCAAAGAAAGTTTTATCTTGGTTTCATGTGGTCCATATTCCCTTGAATATGAGAAACGCTGGTTCGTCGATGTTGCCTGTAGCTCTACCTTCCGAAATAATTAAAAGCTATGAGATTTTAAAACAGATAACCGAGAGAGGGAGTGAAGCAAAATATTTTCCCCACAGGACCTGAGGTTCTTTCAGAAGTGATATCAGGTTTAAATATCATGATGTTCCGGTGACTAGCCCGATTCCTGATTAGGTTTCTAAGACTACCTTCATAAAAAAATTCGGGTAAATTTACTCTAAAATTCTACTTTAATCATTCCTACCTCATTAGCTACAGACCGCCGCCTGGGTCAGCGAGATAGTATCAATCACCGTCAGGCCACACGGCTTAAAATACAATGGCCTGTGTCGTTTTCTGAAACTATCCTTTTCTATTCTTTCAAAGCATATAATCACTTTCGTTCCTCACCTACAATTAAACTTTGTCATGTCAATAAGAAATAAAGAACACTACGAAACTCCCAATCTCAAGGTAAAAGAATAAAGTTCGCTGCGAATTCTAAAATACCATAAAACTGCTCTAATTGTTAGAGGAAGACTAGATTTGAGCGTCATTACCATCAGGTCTAGTCTCATAGTTCCATAAAAAGGCATAAAATGTGAAAAATAAGCTAAAGTCACTTTTTTTACAGAATTTATTTTTATTAATAAAATACAAAATATAGTTTTGTTAAGGAATAACAGCCTTTTTAGAATCTTTAGACTTTATTTCGCGTGAGGTATGTATCGAATGAAATGAGGCATCATAGTTTTAAATATTGCCTTACCGGTATAGTTCGCTTGTGGATTCATACCATTGGAGTAACTGCTGTATATATCTGCACAGAAATGTCTCACTAATTGGGGTGGCCCCCTTAATTAATACGTGTACAACCCAGGAGGCCCAGTAAATAATCCACAGTTGAAGACAAAATAAAGTAGGTTTGCCTTTCTTCCATTCAGGATATAAATATTTAATAACGCTGTTGATAAAGAGACGAGGACGGTAACATTTAGAAGCAATGTTCCCACATTTGTTTGGCTAACCTTTTGGTGAACACGAGCCTCAGTACTCCCATACTGGATATAAACCCTCCCAACCTCCCAGTCACCCGCGAGACAGACACGATGAACCGGAAGTTGCATTGGCCACCACACCACGGGGACAGATCCCAAAGAGTTAATCCAACACTGTGTAAGGGGAAACTCACATTTCACCAATGAAACATTTTTTGGCCATGCCAGGAAACAACTCGGATATCTTAGCTCAGCAGACAGACCCGTTACCGACTGAGCTAAGGTGTCATACATATATTATTATTATTATTATTAGCACCGCGTCTTACTACCCGTTCGGGTTATGCGCACTTACGCTAGTGTGTAATGGTAGGGTGATTGTGATATGAAATGAAGGACCTACAGTTTAACGTGGAATCCGAACCACGGTGGAGGCCTGGCATTCCCCACATTCCCAAGATGTCTTGTGAGAGGTGAGGTGAAGGAAGGGTTTGGTAATCAGATAAATCTGTGCCGGGACCGAGGATTGAACCCCGGCCGCCAGCATAGAAGTCTGACACCTTACCCCTAGACCACCAGGTCACCTCATACATATATTAATTACTTTCAATTAATGTTGGTGGCAAAAAAAAATGGGCGTTTTATGAAAAGCCAGGTTCATGTGATAAGAAGTATTCACTTTGGATATATTCTATCAATACCTATATAAAAACACTTATAATATAGTAAAATAATATCAATGTTGATCACAAAATAAATTAATGGTACAGACTGTATCTCAATTTTATCTTAGAATAGACATTTAGACATTTACTAAAAACCTCGTAAGATTTGTGAAAGGCAATAATAGGCCTATACATTGTTGTAGAAAAATCACACCAAGGATCATAGATGAAATAATACAAACTGTTACTCTATGGAATTAGTAACTATAAACACTGTTAGAGAAAAATTGAGAAATTGTCCAGCAAAGACCATAAGAATCAAATTCATTTTCAAAGACCTGAATTAAGACGTATTTATATTTGCTTATAGCCCCGGTATCATTAGTTTTATAAAAATATATTTCTAATAAAAGATTGTTGTCCCCTACAGAACTACAACTTTACAATGAAAGTTATTTCATATCTCAAATACTTGTGAAGAAATTACCAAATTTAGAAATCTTCCTTTAAGTAAATTACCCTCTCGAAGCCATTTTTACGAGTAAATAATAATTTACATCTTGTTTATAATGATAAACAGTGTCTAGATATATAATTTAACTAAAATAAAGTGAATTTCGAGAAAAAAAATTTTTATCTTCCCTTTCAGTAAGCTACCCTTAAAATTAGGGTTGGATATCTAATCCCCCAAACCCGTAGGAGGGAATCTAATGAAAACCACAGATACCAAATTTTAGCCCAATCGTCGGGATTTAACCCGAGTTACAGAAAGACAAATGGATAAACAGATAGATGGCATTGCGAAAACAGCATTTTTGTTTTAGGGGGTCATGAAATATCGACATTTATAAAATTTCTAGTTAGATTTTTGTTTTACAATCTCAATACTTTCTCTCAGATGCCGAGATAAGGTAATAAGTTTGAATTTTCTAGAACTGTCTTTTTACTGGAATATTTCCATATTTAGGTAATATTATGAGAATTTTCTCTAAAATAAAAAGAAAACACAACGCTAAGAAAACATTTAAATTTTAGTAGTCGATTACTGAACCACAGATTCTTGAATCCAAAACCAAGCTCGATAGCTGCTTGTTCCACCCAAAAGTGGAAAATATTTGAGCTAGGGAACAACTAATCATGTATATTTTGTTTATTCAATGGTAGTAATACTGTATCTACAGAAGACATTGAAAACAAACAAAAAACAAAATGGAAATAATGGCAACTGGTATGAAAAACAAACAAAGCAAATTAAAATATGATTGGACATATCTAAATGAGGAAATATTTTGTACTAGATATAGTTCATAAATATATAAACGCAAACGTTCGTTTGTTTTACTTGAATATCGTATCTAAATTTTAACATAGACGCCGGGACTAATACGAGTATTTTTAAAAAAGTTTTGTGAAGCTATGGAGTGGTTCTTTTATATGAAATCACCATAGTTCAGCTTTCTATCCCATTGAGAAGTAATAAAAATCTTCTGGGTGGATCTACATACGTACCTTTAAATACCATTAGACTTTATTTCTTAAACTATCCATTATCCAAATTTTATTTGCACCAAACCTATTTTAGGAATATCTCGGAGACCTGCTTGAAATTGATTAAATAATTTGAGAATGTTGCGTCTCATTTCTTGTTTACTATAATAATTTGAATAATTTCAGATTTTATAATAAAAATAATCACAAAAGTTAAATTTAGAACCTATTTTGTGTTTGATCGCAAAACACAATTATAAACAAACCATGCTTGCAAATAACAATTACATTTAGTGATTATCATTGGTGAATTTTTTCAACTAATAAAAGTATGGAATATTTTAACGGATACATACCCTAACCGTACCCCTGAACCCAATCAACTCATGGTCCACCAATATAATGCACTTTTCGATATTGATCACCCGTGAACATATAAACAAAGTGGATGGGATTTCACTATGTTTGTGTGTGTACAAAGGTATTTTTAATTACAGCGTTGCATCATACACTACGATCCCGAAATAGCTTTATTGTTAGTAGTATTCAGTAGCTGCCATTTGCTCACAACAAATAATTAATGAATAATTTTCATTTTGCAAACATTAAAAACATGTATTTGTTTAAATCTTTTTTAGTACCGTGTCTTACTATATGTTCAGGTTATCCTCTTTTGTACCAATTTAAGATAGTGGTTTATGAGATTGAGACGGCTATATTTAGGGGAAATGTACCCACATTTGAGTGGAGAGAGAGAGAGAGAGAGAAAGTGTAAAACAATTTAGTAAAAACCACCACACAGTAGACCCAAGCAAGATTCGAACCTCAATATCCCCGTCATCAGCTGTCTAGTATACTGTGAGTGTAGCGCGTTAGAACGCGTCGTCACCAAAGCGGGTTTTGTTAAAATAGTTCAGCAATTAAGATATCCCCTGAACGTTTAAGCACTATGTCCTATTGAGCCAAATCCAAACCACAGCCCACGACCTGATTTAATCCAGCCCGCCAGTCTCAATCTAAAAAAACAAACAAAAAAAACGGATTTTTAAATAAATGATAGAAAAATACGTATCCTTAGTCTGTATTATCAAATAAATCTTGGTCCCAAAACAGGCTTAGTTTTATAACTAATTGTGTTGTTAATTTGGCTATTATTATTATTATTATTAATATTAGCACCGCGTCTTACTGCCCTTTCAGTTACACGCACTTACGCTAATGTGTAATGGTAGGGTGATTGTGAGATGAAATGGAGGTCCTGAAGTATAACGTGGGATCCGAACCACGGTGAAATTGTATTGTTAATTGCCCACTTTGGTGGCCGCGTGATCTAGAGACTCACACTAGCAATAAGCTAACTGGATAGTAATGGAGAGGTCAGGGTTTGAATTCCAGTCGGGTGTACTAAGAGCGGTTTTTTCCTAAATGTTTTCCCACTACCCATCCACGAAAATGTTTATATTTGGAGTATTTGATATGAAATATAATATTGTATAATTTTTTTAGAGTTAAAAATAATAACAAGGAATTATTAACAACTAATGAATAAGCAAAGATAATTCATAATGTCTCAAGGAGGGACAGTAGAGGTATCAAACTCAAAAAAGAATTGAAGATACTTGTAAAATATGATACATATCAGTAGATATAACAACAACGAATGAAGAAGTGAAGATACCTGTGGAGCCTGAAGAATACCAAATAAAGGTATGAACAAAAAATTATGGAATGAAAATAGCTGTAATGTCTGATGACACCCTAACCGTATCAACAAATAATGAAGAAACGAAGACATCTCTAGAGTTTGAAGGATGGCAACAACAAAGAATAAGGACGTTAATAGTCATGTAAAGTATTGATGAAGCACATTGTAGGTATCAAGAATAATGAAGAAGCGAAGATTCCTACAATGACACAGTTGCAGTGTTAGCAAAGAATGAAGAAGAAAAGATACTTGTTAAATATGTGAGGGACGAACTAAAATTATCAACAAAGAATGAAAGAGAAAATATAGCTGCGGGGTCAGAAGGATGCCAAATAGAGGTACCTACCAAAAAGAATGAAGACGTTAAGATAACTGTGAGGTCTGAAGAAGAAACAGCAAAAGCATCAACCACAAATGAAAAAGCGAAGGTTCCTGTAAAGTTCGAAGAGAGTAGAAGTATTGAATGACCTGAAGTGGTATCCTTGTATGTTACCTACCCTAAGGGTCGTTTTACGGTAATCTACAGTTCCTCCTCACACAATGGGGGAATTTCGATACAGGTGGAATTAGACGGGTAGTAAAAGATAAAGGCGAGAGGAGATACGGTGTTTAGAAAGCTCGTCCAATTAGTAGAAGGCTCTTAAAGAGAAACCCTTAGCGGTGATAAGTACAGGCTCTCAAAACACTAGCCATGGTCATCCAATATTCTAGTTTCTCGCTGTCTTCACATAATAGAGACAGAAAAATGAGAGAGAGAAGATAAATTCGAAACAAAAGATAGGGAAAGGAATAAGAAACATCAACTATAGAGAGGGCAGCACCAAATGAGAGGATACCAAAATAAAAGAATATAAGGCATAGACCAAATTGAATAGGACATTATACTGTAGAGTGTAGGGTAACGAAAATTAAATAAATAAATATATATATGCAGAACCAGCATTAACTAATAAGAACAGTATGAATAAAATAGAAATATGAGATTATATGAAGTAATACAAGAGAAATGTGTAAGATAAAAAAGTTGGCACAGAAGAAAGATACGTGATAGTGAAGAAAAATTAAACGAATAAAGAAACAGTAGACCAGAAGAGAAAGTAGTTTAAAGAGCAACAAAGGTAAAACAGAAGAGATACATTAGCCCAAATAAAAAAGGAAGAGATAATTAAGACAAAAAGACAAGAAAATTGCCGTTCAAAGGAACTAAATACTTTCAATTTAATATAATAGTGCCTGGGCGCGTAGCACAAGAGTATATGGTCGGTTTCGTCCGATAGAAGGTAGCAGCTTTGTCGTTGATTATTAACGGTGCGAAGGGAGGAGGTGGCAAAACACAAGGGGGGGAAAAAAAAGCGTTCATCAAACACTTTGCGATTTTTCTCTTCCGCCGTTCATCTTCACTTCTCTTTTACACCTTTTTTTCTCCCACAATTTTCTACGAGAGCTCTAGAGTGAGAGGACCAACAAGCCCATGAACTTTGATGACTTCACGGGAAGGGAGCGAAATGATTAGGATCCAGAGGAAGATGGTACGTAACCGGCCCTCCCCCTTCAATTCCCCTCGCCCATAGATACCCTTACAACCGCGAATAACAACGGTGAGGAAAAGGGCCGTCAATAACAAACACTTTGAGTCTCCACGAGCGTCGATGGTCGTATAGTCGTGGGTTTAGTACTTCACGCCTCAGGGTCGAATTCTTATGTTAGTGATGTGCGTAATGATGAGTTTTAAATTGCGACTTTATATTAACCTACATCCTCAAAAATAGTAACATCGCTCTCCAATAAATTAAAAATATAAATTTGGCATGATCAAATTAAATTAAAACATTCCCAAAAACCAAAAAGTTCTACTGCACAAAATATGTATATTATTTATTTATTTTGTCATCTGCTAACGCTCTAATCGTGTTGAGATAGACTACCGATGACGGGGAGATCGAGGTTTGAATCTCGGTCGGGTGAACTGGGTGGGGGTTTTCCAAAATGATTTTCCATTCTCCCTCCACGAAAATTTGAGTTCTCGTCCTCTAAATTCAACCTTCCCCATTCATAACCTTTTGGCTTAATTAAAACTCAAACGTATAACTCGAACGGGTAGTAAGACGTGGCGCTTAATAATAAATAATAGTATATTTAGTCCTTAACTCGTTTACATAGAAAGGGGGTTATGAAATTACTTAACTTCTATTAATTTAAACTTTTTGTTAAGAACATTATCAACTTGTCTTAAATATTAATACGTTTAAATATTTTGTTGACTAGATTTTGTTTTGTTTGGACAACACTTTAATCATAGATTATACCATAAAAAGACATAAATTAATATATTTTGGCCTTAGAATAGCCTAATATTACACCTCTAGCACCTATATATCTACAAAATGTATACCAGTAGGAACTTTATCCAAATAATGAATGTCTGCATCTAAACTACAAAGAACCTATCAAGGCTTTTGTTCAATTACTCACAGAGAATATTAAATATATAATTATAAAATATTAAAAATAAAGAACAATTGTAAATACTCGACATTCAAACATGGACGAAATAAATAAACTAAATAATTGCAGTAGTGATTGTAAAATTTACGTTTAATAATGAAGGAAGAGGTCCCAACCAAAAATTGAAATCAAGCAAAGCTGTAGTTTATTGTATACACAGTAAGGGAGAGATCTTCTTTTAAAAGTTAATACTTAAAAAAAAAATTAAGTTGTACATTAAAAATCACAGAGAACATTCTATAACACTCTAACCCCTTTCAAATGTGCACGTGTTAACTTCAGCAGCACTTGGTCTTTTTGATGAATAGATATTTCCCTTCTTAAAATGATTGCTCATTTTAAATTCGTTTGTTACTCCCTGATCCAATCAAAAAATACAAAAGACGTAATCTCGCTAGCAAGCTGAACATGTTTTCTTGGCTCAATTAACGGAAGAATTAATTAAGTGTAAACGCTATCAACTTTAATTAGTTTCAAAGCACTTTTATTAATTGAGTTTTCACTTTCTGCTACTTCTTATTCTTCTTCCTAAGAACACTGTACCTATTTGTCTTACCTTTACAACTTTTGAAACTCTTTAATATTTCATCTTATAATTTAATTCTCGTATTTAATTTTTGTAAGAAAATACTCTCGTATTTGAGATACAGAGAGCTTTGTCTGGCATACATGTTGACCACCGAAGTGGGATGTAAATCTTGGCATTAAAGTAATAATACTATCGCTTTAGAAATGTAATATTAACTTCAACTGACTAGAACTCTTATCCAAGTTTATACTAAAGTATTTCGATAAACATAACCGAATTCTGTAAGCAATTTTCCACATTCCCACTTCTTGTCGAGATTATTGGCAAAACAAGAATGGACCAGAATTCACGTGGTTAAATACTTTGAAAATATGAGATCTAATAAAACCCTTGCGGATTAAATGTGCGGTACTGAACAATTACCGTTAAACCCACAGTTCACATACCTAGATTCAAATTTGCCATGTTATTCGAGGTTACGTTAAATCGATTAATAAGAACTATCATATTTTGTGAAACCACAGCCCTGAGGCAACTGTATATTTGGTGAATACTGTATATTCCACAAATTACTAGCCCGTCTTTATTGAGAATTTAACTTTTAGAAAGCCACCACTTAGAAATAAATTTTAGGCTTTCAAGCTTACGTTATTATTACTATCACTATTATTTTTATACTTTATTATTATTTGTATTGTTAGGTGTTGTGTCTTATGACAGGTCTATTTCTCTTGTCAGTGAGCTTAGACCACCAATGTGCCCTGTCCGCTGCCTCCTGCTTGAGCTCCCAGAATTTTCTTCTTTCCTTTAAAGTATCTAATATTTAAATACCATAAATAAAAGTTTATAATGTGAAGATAGATCAAACGGCAAATAAATAGGCAATATTTGTTCGCAAAACTTTGTTACAGTGCCCAATATTTGGTAAAACTCGATCCTAATACTCGTCCGGACTATTCTATTGTAGTTATGTTAGTAATGTAGGAGCGATATGGATTGAATCTGTATGAAATATACTCGCATTAGCTTCGAAAGATCTTCTCCGAAGGTTGTTTTGATGTGATTTCTATAAATCTGGAGCTGGACATGCGTTCAACTATTCAGCTGGTTAGTGCTGGCTACACCATCTGGTACAAATTCAATTTATTAAGGGAGTTCAGGAAGTTTAGTGGTTTTCCTTTCCTTCTCGCACTGAATTTCTATGAGCAATCCCAAAAGGGCTTGCCAATGCTGCCGATAAAGATATTTTCACATACCTTCTAGGGTTCTCTTACATGCCACAATCGACATGAGACCAATGGCTTTATAACCCCTACCCCCCAGCCCCGAAGGAAGTTGTGCTATGAACTTTTATCGCTCAAGAAAAATCCGTTGACCTCTACTGGATTTAAACTCACGAATATCAAGTCCCGAAGTGAGTGCTGTAGCCCAAGACGTTGACCCCACAGAAAGATGTTTAGAAATAATTTTTACAAAATCACCCGAAAATCATCCAGATGGTATTGTATAATTCCTGGTCTATTCGTCACCTGCAATCCAACTAAATAAACTAAACTTTTGAAGAGTACCAGGGTAAAGGGGGGAAAATTAAATTATAAACATTTACCAAAACATCATATTTTATATCGCAAACCCTAAAAGGACCCTAGAATATTTTTTTTTGTAATTAACTTACATATGACAAAAAAACTCTTCCGGTCATAATCTGATATGCATTATAAAGCTCTTACGATTGTATAAAAGATTGCAGCAATAACTCAATTTTAGTTAAAATGGGACATTTTCCTTCTTATTTATTCTCTGTATCCTTTATTTTAAGGTATTTTCATTTAGGACACTTGTTAATGTCACTGTCACAGGTGTTTGTGACGAACACTGATGGGAAACCAGTGCCTAACACTTCATTTCCATCAAACTGTATAATATTTTACTTTCATTTCCTTATAATTATTTTAAATGAACTCAAAACGATTAGGAACTATTGTTAGTAAAATTTCTAAACAAAAGAAGGAGGATGATGCTTAGAAAAAAAATACTACACGCACATCCTCTGTTACATGATAAAACTTGAAAAATAAATTGTTCTACTAATTAATAATTGACGATCTGAGGCATCCCAAATTACAGGACGATACTTTACGTCACTTATAAAAATCTTTGGCTTTAGTTAAATCTAAATTTGTGGCTAGAGCAATATGAACAGCAAAGTGCTTGACGTCGAATCTACAACCGACTGGTTGCTGCTGGTTGTCAGAACTGCACACGTTGGTCATCGCTTGTCTCTCAGTGTGAACGCTTCTATCGGAACTAATGAATCTCAAGCGGTGACTCGCTTGGACACAGTGACCTTGTGGAACTATGACAATGTATAGTCACTGTGACTGGAGCATAATCTTCAGTGTCTCAGTTTAAAAAAAAAGCTGCAGGTCAAACTAATGTATTTTGAGAAAAGTCACCGGTTACGGTCACCGGTCTCCCAGTATAAAAAAAGAGTCCCAAATATAGAGTGTCCAGTGACGTGGATATTAGGGATTATTATTAGCACCGCGTCTTACTACCCGTTCAGGTTATACGCACTTACGCTATTGTGCAATGGTAGGGTGATTGTGAGATGAAATGGAGGTCCTACAGTTTAACGTGGGATCCGAACCATGGTGGAGGCCTGGCATTCCACACATTCACAGGTTGTGATTAATACACGTCTTGTCAGAGATGAAGGAAGGGTTTGGTAATCAGATAAATACGTGCCGAGACTGAGGATTGAACCCCGGACCCCAACACAGAAGTCCGACACCTTACCCCTAGACCACCAGGTGACCTTTGGGATTACTATTAAATAAAATAAAGCAATGTTGACATCAAAAATATCCCCCATTCACAAAAACTGAAATTTGATCTCAAGCAAAATCTTACACAACTCCACTTATTCCATCATTAAAAACACATGAGTATGAATTTCATGAAGCAGTCGGAACGCGTCTTGTGATAGTCCTGAAGCATCTGATCTTTTTTCTCTTGTACCGCCCTCAACAACCAACACCCCCCCCCCCCCCCTTCTCTCT
>CABFOV010001079.1:22331-32761 GCA_902141375.1 Timema poppense
AAAAAAAGGGAGAAGGGGGGGGGGGGGAACTGCTACTGTATTTACAAACATAAATACTTTTCTGCACCCATAACTACTGTTGTGAAATTAGATTTACATTTTCATGCACAGTAAAAATGTCAACCTATATTTTATTTTGATACTGTGTACTTATTATGTGATATATATGCAAGCACGCCATTTTCACGGAAATAGTACTTTATTTATAGCTTGCACTTTTTTTCATAATAATCCTTACAGAAACCATTATTGTGAACTTATATTATATTCAACTTTGATTAGATACACAATTATTTGACCTTAAATAATACACATTACATACAGATATTTATTATTTATCAATATAATATTCGTATTTACTTTAGGATAAAAATAAAACGTTTTAAAATCCTGCAACCATTTAAAATCCTCTATTGGAATGGGAAGATTTTTTAAATAAGTGACCCAGTAAATTAAGAGCATTCAAATGTTCAAAACATTTTTTTTTATTTGATAAACCTCATTGCCATTAATTGTATATTTGGTTCAAGCCATATATTTTAATGATCGAGTGAACTAAAACTCTGCATTCTTTACGGTAGGGTCATTTAAATCCTTATTTTAAACTATGTTTTTGAAAGTTAATTAAATAAAAATCTAAAGTACACACTCACAGGCTACAAAATCTATCATGATAAAATAGCAATTTCATTTACCTAGCTTGTTATTTAAAAAGTATACCTACAAAAATTATATTTATTTTTAATTTCCTCTTTCGAAATCCAGTTCACAATTAAAAACATCAATTAAGATCTGAGATGCAAACAAATTAAGAATTCAGAGCGATATAAGAAGCTACACTTTTAACTTAACCTCTATGACTACCCCAACATATTCACATTCTAGGTTTAATTTTTTTTTAACATAGAGTAAAAGTTTGAAATTTTAAATAGATAAATTCGTATAACCTGAACAGTTAATAAGACGTAGTGTAAAAAAAAATATGCTTATAAATATAATGAATATATGATGGGTTGATTTGAAAGCAACGTAAGTATTTATTTATTTAATGCTTCTGACCTGTTTTGTCTTTGTCGGCAATACCTTCTTCTCGCCTTTGTAAGCCAGTGAATATTAAAATGTTCAGAATAGGTTTTCTTATGGGAGTTTTTGCAAAGTTGCGTTTATAAAACAAGCCAAACACACAATGTTCGCTAACAATAAACATATACATGACTCTAGAGACTTACATCTTTCCCTGTTAAAAGTTGTGACTTATTTGGAGCCTGTCTATAAATTACGTAAACACAATTTTATTATTTTGATAAAACATTTTACAAGATTCATCAAATCGACACATTTTATCGGTGAAATAGACTTAAAAATTAAGTTTATAACAACTTAAAAATAAACTTAAATGTTCCAGGCCACTATAAAAAATATGCTAAAAAGTAATCATTTAATAAAAAGAACGAAATGAACTTATTTATTCTGTTATAAACAAATTTTTATGGGAGTAGTCATATTGTTAGCATCAAAGAAACACGTTCAATAAATTTGACCAAATGAAGCAGAATTATAAAATTAAAAAAAAAAATCCTTAAAAAAAAGACTGGGATTAATTCTGTAGTCCCCGTTATCAGTAAGAGCATTACAGCCAATTATCCAGGCACCAATTCCTTATAGTGGTTGAATTAATCCTTGTTTAATACTACGCCATTAACAAGGGCATAGAGGTAGGTGCTTGCCACATGAGGCACTTGGGAGCTTTAATATTGGACACAAGCGCCGGTCCAACCGTCAGGAAATGAACAATTCAGACCAAATTCATGAGCGCCGCCTTGGCATTCCTTTTACAAAAGCTTGAAAATGAGAGGGTTCGCGAAATGTACAGTCCTCGCTGGCGTAAAATAGACCTATAAAAACGATATAGTTAAAATATAGGATCTAAGATGGTGAAGGAAATTAGCCAAGTTATGTGTGGTTCTAAAGAAACCGAAATATTTTTCAAAGCTTTGGTAAAATTGAATTTCGAAATATTTTAGGACAGTTTAAAAAAAATTAGATATCTGTCAACAAATTAAAAAAACACTATCTTAGATAATTTTAGCAAAATGTGATAATTGTCTTATTTGAAGAGCAAAGATTTACCTGAAATTGATGATTTATTCAAACAGCTGTAAAGTGTAAACCCTTCTGGTGGCTGAATCGGGTGGCAGAAACCCACTTCGGTGGGCGCCTGGTCTAATGCGCTATCCTTGCAATAGATTAGAATGCCGATGACAGAGATTTAGTTTGGAAACTCGGTCGGGTGTACTGAAGGGTTTTTTAACAAAATGGTGTTCCACTTTACCTCGACGAAAATGCTGGTACACTTCTTAAATATATAACCATATTAATCCCTAAAACCATTAGCGTAGTTAGTACATAAGCGTATAAACCTAACGGGTAGTAAGACGCGGTGCTTAAAAGAAAAAGTAGGCGATGGACAAGGAGCATTGGCGGTCAAAGTTCACTGACAAAAGGAATTGACCGGTCGTAAAACAAAGCACCTAATAATAATAGTAATAATAATAATAATAATAAAACCCTTAATCTTGTATAGACATGGGTGAGTTAATTTCGGTATATTTACAATTATATAGCAAAAATGTTACCAAGGTCATATTGCTTCAATATAGTGGGCTAGATTTAAGAGGGGGCCACGAGGGTCATGTCACTGGGCCCCATGATTAAAGGAGGCCCCCATAAAACCAAACAATTTTATTACAATTATTATTTCATTTAAAATTATAGTTCTTATATTAAGTTTTCTAATATTTTTTACTATATAAATGAATATTTATTTTTACTTTTAGAACTTTTTACTATTTGATAGGGCTATACGCATATGCATTATTTACTTTAATGTATAAGGGATGAGAAGACTTAATTTAGAGAAAGTGTATCCGCATTGGCGTGGAGGAAGATTTGGAAACCATCTAGGAAAAAATCCAGTAAACCTCATTGGGATATGAAATAAAAACTTCCCATCATTGTCGGTTCAATTAATTGTGAAAGTAATGCTCAAGACCAGATCATTAGACCACCAAGTAAGTAAATAAACTGTGTAAAAACCAACTATTAATGCAAACAAACTGTCAACAAGTGTATTGCTGTTTATTTTATGTTTGCTCATCAAAATAAGGTTTATTTTGCACACAGTTTTAAGTTTGTCTGGCCTTTTATTACTACAAATTTAAATAAAGGGTAGTAGGGCCCTACACTTTGCAAGTGGCCCCCAGACCTGGACCTCGAATTCCTTGATCAGGGACTGCCAAAATTTTTTACTTTTATCACTTAATATTTTCTAGAACATTCATCACAAAAGTTATAAATTTGCTCTGTGTTAACACCAGGAAAAACATCTTAGTCTCAATCTGAAGGTAATATTAATAGTTCAGGTGTTTTTCATAATATTTAACTTTGTACTCGTAAATATATAACTTTCACTCTCATTTTTATTTTTATTGCCCGGTTACCTCTCTCACGTCAGTTTTTATTTAGTGTATTTTTGTATACTCATAATGCTAGTTTGATTTTATCAGGATCTGTTTAGTTTGTTTCTTTATCATAACTAAAATATTTACTATTTCTGAATTGGTTTTGTTTCTATATCATAACATAATCATTTATTATTTCTGCATTAGTTTTGTCTAATACCTGATGATGGCGTAATCGCCAAAACATTTCGTCACCCAACCAAGAGTAACAACAAACTATATAAGCAGAGGAGCTAAAACCACAGAGGTAAGACACTTTAATTTATTTCAAACTTTTAGAAAAGAAAAATCTTTCCTTTTTGGTTACACTTCTTTCATAATAATCAATTGTACATATTTATACTATCGAGTTAAAATATAAAATGGATGGTACATAACTGTTGATTTCCATTAAATCTCCAAATTAATCTTGTCTCGATTGTTAACACATGCAAATTTTGACTCGAATAACAAGTTTGTATCATTAGATAATTTACAGTAATTTTAATAATTTGGTGAAATAAGTTACTTGTTATGTCTTAACGTTCATTTTAATATGTTTCATGTTGATATTTTATACTGTTAATTAATTTTTTTTTTGCATGTGTAAGGCACATGAATAACAGCCTAGTCAACTATTTTACATGTCTATTAATCAATTTTCTACTGTCACTGTTTAAATATTTTTAGCTCTAAAGAACATGTCTTCCTTGTCAATATATGTTCAAACTAATTACTAGTATATTTAATTATTCAACTAATAAGTTCAAAATTGTTGGCATACTAATTTACATATTTTTTTATATGTCATACGCTTCTTTAAACCTATAATCTTTTTCAAGTATTCACAAAAACTTTTAGAGTCTTTAACGTTTGTATATTATTAATAATTCCAATTTAGTCAAGTGCCAATTTGCAATATTCATTTCGTTTATCAGGTAATCTACTTAAAATTAGTATTTCACATATTTATATTCTTTTATTGTTTTTTGATACTTAATTTCAGAACATTATTTTTTAACAATATTAATGATGATTTTTTAGAATTGTTATTGTAACTAATTTATTTCACTTAATCCATGATAAATTAGTTTCTCCTTGAGTAAATTATCCTCACGATATGTTTCTTACTTTATCTCGTTTAATTGACCTAAGAAGTTGTACCAATCAATTTAAGTAATTGTACCATCCAATTACGTTCCTTATATTATAAATTCATACTTCTCCTTACTACAATTAAAATGAATATTACTGAAAATACACTTTTGGTTTAATATTTTTACACATAGCAACATCAAAACTTTTGGAATATTTGTCATAGGCATTGCGGAAATGAACCAAGAATTTTTCTTCTCATTTAAAAGTTTTCTGCTCCAATGCCATCATGTTCATGACAAATATACGATAACAGTTAAGTGAGGGTATATAAACTAAATGTATACAATTTTTTTTAAACAAAAATTAAAAAAAAAAACTGCAAAGATATGAAAGTTTTAAATTCCGTTTCCTTCATTTCCAACTTCATCTACTGCAATTGTGAAGATACTAAAGGTAAATTTAAAAAAAATCAGAGATGCCCAAATCATGATGGGTACCTAGTGGTAATTCATTTCATAAACCACGTTTCAATGTTGAGGGGAGTTGGGGTTGAGAGTCATAGAAAATTACAGTGTTGTATAAGACAGAACGTTTACTTAACATCATTATAATATTAAATAAATGGTACGATGCACCGAACTGACTTTTTCTTGCATTTATCTTAAAATAGACATTTAACAAAAAATCGTTGGATTTGTGAAACGAAATAGTAGGTCGATGCATTGTTGTAGAAACACTACATCAAAGATCCTAGATGCAATAATATATCAGGTTACTAACTTACTCTATGGCATTAGTAACTAGGAAAACTTTTACAGAAAAATTGAGAAAAGAGAAATATTTGTGTCCACCATAAGGCATTAGAATCCAATTCGTTTTCAAAGACCTGCATTTAAAAATATATATATATATATATATGCTTATAGCTCAGGATTTATTGGCTTTACAAACATATATTTCAAATAAAATGTTTCTATCTTTAATAGTACTACAATTTAACAATGATAAGTAATCTTGTATCTCAAACAGTTGAAGAAAAATGATGAAAATTGGAAAAATTTTCAAATATAAATAACCCTAAAAGCTATTTTCATAAGAAAATGAGAATAGCAATGATTTTCATATTGATAAACAGTGTATAGATATAAAGTTTAATCTCTCTAAGGTGTCGAGAGAAAGTAAAAAGTAGTATCTTTATGTTTTCACATATTGCAATCATATTATTTTATAGATTACTTTGAGTTGTATTAAATCTGAGTTCCACTTTTAGTTTCACAAAACTTCCCAATCAAATAATGGCATTCACTCGCTATGTAAAACGTTAGATAACCAAATTTAGAAAGTGGAAGATGAACTTTAAATGTTTTTAAGTTGTTACGTGGGGGAAGGGAGGTTCAAATAAAATAAGAAAAAGTTGTTACGTGGTTTATGAATGATAATTTAGATGTATACCAAAACTGTTCGAGACCATTATTATGTAGGCTACAGAGGATCTTCACAAATTGACAGAGATATCTCACTAACTATTGCTCATTAGTATAGTTAAAATATGGCATTACTAAAGATGATTGATTGGATAAAGTGCAAGTTAAAAATTAACTTTAAGACGTGAGACAAACACGTTTTATATCATTATTTAGTATATAAACTATTAATAAGCTTACTGCCATATGGAGAGACAGTTATATTCTTTGTCTTTAGGATGGTAGTAATCTTTAATATACATAGAGTCCCATTTTCATATGGAGAATAATATCTGACAGCTGTATAAGCTATTGGATCAACTTTCATGTGTTCACATGTTAAAGCAGCGGTCCCTAAACTTTTTGAAAGGAGGGCCACATTAGAATATTGAAATTGCGAAGTGGGATGGATCGAAAAGGTCTCATACTTTTTTTTGGCGCCGCGTCTTAATACCCGTTTGGTTCGTACGCTGGCATGCATTATGCTACAAATGTATGTGAGTATATATATATATATATATATATATATGTATATGTACAGTTTATAAACGTAACTAAACATGAATAAATGTAGTCTATGTAGCCAACATAATTACTACTTCTTTACCAAAATCATCGTTCTGCTTACGAAAGGGTGGAACTATAAAATATAAATTTTACAGAAGAGTGATAATATTTTCCACCTCAAACAAATGACTATTGTTAGGAAACCACCAGTTAAAAATTACCTTAATGCTACTTTACACATACATTCTTCAACATTAACTGAGCAAAGTGATTTAGTTAATTGTGGCGAATATTTTAAAGAAGTAAAACTATAAATAATAAAAACGAGCTAGTTACGCCTCATTGTGAGCGATATGTGGGTATACAAATAAGTAGTGCCTACTTTAAAAATATTTTCTTTTGTTGTAAGATATTGAGATATTAGCTTTAATAATAATAATAATAATAATAATAATAATAATAATATAAATAATAATACGGTTCTATACAACTATATCTAAGACACACTTCAAATAGAATTACCTATGTTCAAGGTCATAATAAAAAGTGGAATGTTCTTGTGATCTAGTTACGGATTTTTTACAACATACAAATAAATCATATTTTGCTTTTGTAATCTTCATTTTATCACTGTATAGCTACCACAAAAACATTCATCGTGTTCAGAACGATCAAATATGATTTTAAAATGTATTCAAGTGAAAGAGCTAGAAATATGTTAAAATAAAGATATAAATAGAGAAATTAAAACAATAGTTAACATACACTACCTAACCTAACCTAGCTTGACCTAATTAATTCTAAAGAACTAGGTGAAGCTTCAAGAAAACGGCGCAAGACCTACATAGAAATGGATAAAAGCATTGATCACATATTCCGAAACTTTTGAAAGACGAAGGACTTGAACATTTGTAGTTATTAATTAAGATACGTAGATAAACTAGATTGTACTAATTTATATAAGAATACAAATAATTATTGACAAAGATTAAATATCTTTAACTAAATTCCGCTAAGCAATAGTCTAGATCCGTAAAGGTAAAATTACTAAAAACATAATGTGGTCGCTTCCAGTTCGCATGTTAAAAATCTGGTTGCATACAACACGAGTTTTGCTTGGTTGCTCTGAACACGGTCGCTTTCAAAATGGCACCATTATGAGAAGCAACTGTTAATATTTTTTAATGAAGTGGCTGGCTGTTCTTGAAGAAAATCTTCTTAGGATAACTTTTGTGTCATTTCTGTTCACCTTACATTATATTTATTTGTGTCTTCTTTTTTAAACGAGATAACCCTTAGGTCTTGTGAATATTTTTATAGTCAATAAAAATTGGATTACTCCATCTTAGTTACTACACAAGGATGTGAGCGTCATGTAAGAGAAAAAAACAGGTATCTCTTGGGATGGAACAAATACATTTCCATCATGTTTCCTAGAACTATAAATTGTACTGTGTGCTGAATCGCTCTCACTTTGCCTATGGTAAGGATCAAAAACTTGTCTTCGATGTCTTCAATATCACTTACTGTGTTTGGTAACATATCAGTTACAGTTGTATTTTGTTTCTTATTACTGCAACCATCAGCGAAGAGAGCAGCAGAATGAACATATTTGGGGACATACACCCTTAAGACTGAGGGGATGCGGGTTGCTAATTCAGAAGAACCTTTGCTGGTGTCAGTTCCACTCCATGTGTAACATTACAGTCTTTTGATGAAAGCACATAAATAGTAAAGTTTTAAGCAGCTAGTCTTCTTTTTTAGAAAATAGCACTTTCTTTTGAAATAGGAAGGTAAATAACCTGTTGCAGATCAAATACAGCGCAGATAAAAGGAATATCAGTCAAAGCTATGTCTTTATATTGTCGTTTTATTTCCTTTATCTTTTTCTTTCGTGCCTCATGCGCAAATTACCTTTCCTGGAGCTTTTCTAGATTGCTTTAATCACCAAACTTTTAAGTATTGTATAAATTATATTGATCTTTTTAGGATCATGAAAGAAAAAATTCACTTCTACCAACACAAGACAGTATGCGTCGATACTTCCTTTTTATTAACTTTACAGTTATTCTTGTCACCTTTCTCTCCATGGCGACTTCATAACTCCTCTGTATACAAAGAGGCGTATCTGTCTGCAATTATTATTTCTTAATTGACCTGGCGGTCTAGGGGTAAGGTGTCCGATATCTGTGATGTCGGCCGGGGTTCAATCCTCGGTCCCAGCACAGATTTATCTGATTACCAAACACTTCCTTCACCTCTGACAAGACATCTTGTGAATGTGGGGAAGCCAAGCCTCCATCATGGTTCGGATTCCACGTTAAACTCTAGGTCCTCCATTTAATCTCACAATCACCCTACCATTACACATTAGTGTAAGTGCGTATAATCCGAACGGGTAGTAAGACGCGGTGCTAATAATAATAATAATAATAATAATAATAATAATAATAATAATAATATTTCTTAGAATATGTTACGCCTGAAAATGTATTTGGAATTTCAATTGAATGAACTCATATAGAGCTACGCCCTTTCGTATGCAGAACGATGAAATAATAAACTTTCCTCCGCCCCTTCGCTCAACAGACTTTATGAAACGTTACTAGCAAGTTCTGAGGAACTGTACCATACAGTATGGCTATTTTTATTATGCATTCCCAATAGTGCCTCCATGGTACGTATGTTGGTATTTTATGTACCACATTCAGGAACAATATTTCGGTATTAGTCATTGAAATTATTGTTTTCCTTTTTTAAAAAAATTGTAAAAGCACCTGCAGGCTGGATTAACCCATTCCATAGGCCGGAATCGGCCCGTGGGCCATAGTTTTGAGGACTCCTGCGTTAAGGCATATAATCTGCAGCTATTACTTTTGATAGATATTAGCAATGCATAAAACACTAATAATATAGTAAAATAGCATTAATTATGACTGCAAAACAGCATTTTTTCAAAACTTTTTCCTAGAATATTATACTGTATGACTATATGACTGTATGACTGTATGACTGTATGACTGTATGACTGTATGACTGTATGACTGTATGACTGTATGACTGTATGACTGTATGACTGTATGACTGTATGACTGTATGACTGTATGACTGTATGACTGTATGACTGTATGACTGTATGACTGTATGACTGTATGACTGTATGACTGTATGACTGTATGACTGTATGACTGTATGACTGTATGACTGTATGACTGTATGACTGTATGACTGTATGACTGTATGACTGTATGACTGTATGACTGTATGACTGTATGACTGTATGACTGTATGACTGTATGACTGTATGACTGTATGACTGTATGACTGTATGACTGTATGACTGTATGACTGTATGACTGTATGACTGTATGACTGTATGACTGTATGACTGTATGACTGTATGACTGTATGACTGTATGACTGTATGACTGTATGACTGTATGACTGTATGACTGTATGACTGTATGACTGTATGACTGTATGACTGTATGACTGTATGACTGTATGACTGTATGACTGTATGACTGTATGACTGTATGACTGTATGACTGTATGACTGTATGACTGTATGACTGTATGACTGTATGACTGTATGACTGTATGACTGTATGACTGTATGACTGTATGACTGTATGACTGTATGACTGTATGACTGTATGACTGTATGACTGTATGACTGTATGACTGTATGACTGTATGACTGTATGACTGTATGACTGTATGACTGTATGACTGTATGACTGTATGACTGTATGACTGTATGACTGTATGACTGTATGACTGTATGACTGTATGACTGTATGACTGTATGACTGTATGACTGTATGACTGTATGACTGTATGACTGTATGACTGTATGACT
>CABFOV010001079.1:32939-70286 GCA_902141375.1 Timema poppense
CAAATACATTCCACGCTCCACACACACACACACACACACACACACACACACACACACACACACACACACACACACTCAGCTTTAAAAACTTTCACCTTCGAAAAATCCTCAGAGCTCCCGCTTTTCCTTCAAAAGATTTACTTTTATCTCTTGACTAAAAATTAATTAAAATTGTGCTTCATCCATTAAATATGTGGCTTGTTTCTCGCTTATCAAACAGCACGCGTGGTGTATTACCTTCTCCCCATGCCCCTTTCCTTTTTTCACTCCCCAGCCTCTCCTCCCCCTCCTGTAGCAAGAACCCATCATGAAACATTGATGTGATCGCCCTCCGATGAAGCGAAAAAGTGGTTGAGCTAGGCAGGCATTGTTTAGCTGTGTCTGTATTCTGCATAGCTTCAGGGGGAAAGCGAAGGGATAAAACTCGATGGAAAACAAAACCAATCCAAATAAAAAACTCTAGTTGTCTTGTAAACTCTGGTACAAACTTAAAAATTATTAAATTTGATGTTTTATAATTTTTACTTTTTCGCTATCTTACAGGTAGAGAAAGTATTATGATCGTCCGAATTCGAGATTTTGATGATTCTTGACGTTTCATAACATCCCCCCCTCCCCCACGCCGAATTCAAAAAAGTTGTTTTTAAATATCCATCTTTCTATCTGTCCCTCTGACTAGAGCCTAAACTATTTTACCAATCGGGCTAAAATTTGGTATCTAACCTTCTAATTAAGGGCAGTTTACTGAAGGAAAAAGGAGAAAAAATCAATTTTCTCAAAATCGGCTCTAACGATTTTGATTAAATTTCATTTATAAACATTTATAAATATTTAAAACCAAATGGCTACTCTCGACGTTTCGTCAAAATGACTTTAAGGGTTCCGGTCTGGTACGGATATAACATTAAAAATTAGAATTTACGCAAGTCTTTTAGATATGAAATTACTTATCATTGCATACATGTGGATCTATTTATAATAAACATCTTTTACTTGAAACATATTTTGAAGAAACCAAAGGTTTTCAAGCTATACACAAATATATATTTATTTTAACTTTGTCGACATTTTAAGGTAAAGTATTATAAAATCTAACCTGAAATGTTGATGGATGTCAACGTTTCATGACCCCCCAAACCCTAAAAAGTGGGTTTTGCAACGCCGTCTCTCTGTGCGTCTTTATAACCCTAAAATTAATAGCAGTTTACTAAAGATTGAAAGGTGAAAAATTCAATTTTCTCAAAATCGGCTATAACGATTCTATATCTTTCATTTTAGACTCTATAATCAATAATTTCCTATTTTATTGTTCAAAATTTATATAAGAAATATTTAATTGCAATGCAAGATAAGATGTGCATGCCCCAGTAAAATGAAGGAAATTTAAACAGGAAATCAACATTTTAATACGTACTGATGACCCTTGGGGACCCAATATCAATATTTTGTATTGGTCCAAATATACAAATGAAGACGTTAATTCTTTAAAAATAAAATTAAAGAATTTAAAACCATGAGCCAAAAAAAGTTTTACATACGTATAGCACAATTTTTTCTCGGGCTCGTTAGTGTACATTACACTACGAATTTTGAGTAAATATCTTCAATTTTTAAATAATAGAGAGAATATCCGTGCGGAGCTCCGTACCATTTATTTAAATACTAAACAATGTAAATGTATGTATTTAAATTCACCTTTTCAAGTATTTTGTATTAGCAGTGCGTTTTAGAGGCTATACGCATGTGTACTAACTACGTTAATAATTTAAGGATGATTAAGGCTGAATTTAGAGGAATTGTAGCTCCATTTGCCTGGTGGAAGAGTGGAAAACAATTTTGTTAAAACCATTCTAAGTATACTCGGCCGGGATTTGAACCCCGGTCTCCCTGTCAAGCACTAGAGTGACGCCTAACTTAGACCATGCGGGCACCTAAGCAGGTTTTCTTAAATTAAATTATAAATATTACTATTGTTTAGCGGAAGTCTAACAGAAGGCTTAAATTAAGGTGTGGATGTGGGATATGAGAGAAAAGGGCAGTGTTTTTGCAGTGTTTTTCTATCAAAATATTTTTTGGTCAAAATAAATCAAAATATTACTCCAGTAGAAACAAAATCTAGCTTTATTCAAATGGTGACCTCAACAGTTCTTGAATCTCTGTCCAAGGTCCCCTAGAATTTAAATACATCTTTTATCTTTATTTAAAAAGTTCCTCATCTAATATCACTATAGTAATGACAGATATTCAACAACTGTTGATATCACCACGTGAAGAAAATTAAATTTTGGACTTGAGCAATTTTTTATTTATTTTAGCCCTCCCAAAAAAATTAATGTTAAGAAAATTGAATAAACCTTTTATCGTGATCCCTAAATCCTCAATTTAAGGTAAAATGTAAAGAAACGGGAGATTAAGTACTTTTTCTTTCAGTTTTAATTATGTGGCCGCATTGTATAAGGTGTCACTCTCACAATAGTCTGGACCACTAAAAGTTGGGAATGGCTTTCGAATCCCAGTCGAATTTAATAATGGAGGTTTGTCCTTTAATGGGTTTCCTATCTTCCTTTACTCAATTGTGGGTACACTTATCCTAAATTCATCCTTCCTCAACCCTAACGAATTAGCATAATTAGTGCATAGGCGTATAGCCCAAACGGTTAATAAGCATCAGTGTGAAAAAATAAAGGATTTTTTTCTCTTGATTAAAGCAGATTTTGGTCAAATGTAACAATCCTTACGGCCAAAATTCAAGAACTGATTATATTACTGTGATATATCTATTGAAGCAAATATTTGATTTTTAATTCGGCTATAAAGTTTTTTGTCAAAAAATTTGTTAAAATTAGGAAATTAATTTAGGTTCCTTTCCATTCTATCAAAGTGTTATAGGCAATAGTTAATGTCTTTCAAAGCTAAAGACTATACAAACAGTATAAACATAAAGCAACTTTGTAAAAATTTGGTTCAAATCTTTTATTGAAAATTAAAAAACACATAAAATTTAAGTGACGACTTTTTATTAGTGTAGTTTTTAAAATAATAGTTAGAAATGCTGTACACATTTATACACAAATATTATAGGAGCCTTCCTCACTCACTTTGTATTTGATGAGCGATACCATAAAGGTTAGAATTTTAGAACATGATTTTCCAAAAAATAAAAATATTTTCTTCCCCTTGTCATTTTTCACTTAATTAAATTTGATATGGTTATCAGGACTGCTAATGTGTTCAATTATAGGTATAAGGTACGTATAGGTTAGTGATACACATAAATTAATATACCCCATTATCACAAAGTAGGACAAAAATGTGGTTTTATGCATCACGAGCAAGGAGTCGAATTTTTTTTTTATCTTTGAATAGTGAAGGTGAAGGAGAATATTAAAGATAAATTGGACAGGTCGGTTGAATAGTAGTGAATTTATTTTTATTTATTTTAGTATTATCAATACACGAGAATTTCTACGAGCGAGAGTGAAAGAGCCTACCAATTTTGCTGGGAAAGGTATTTTTATACCTTCCAGGGTTATTTTTCATGCCGGTAACCTGGTGGTCTAGGGGTAAGGTGTCAGACTTCTGTGCTGGGAGTCCGAGGTTCAACCCTCGGTCCCGGCACAGATTTATCTGATTTACCAAACCCTTCCTTCACCTCTGGCAAGATGTGTATTAATCACAACTTGTGAATGGGGGGAATGACAGGCCTTCACCGTGGTTCGGATCCCACGTTAAACTGTAGGTCCTCCATTTCATCTCATTATCACCCTACCCTTACACATTAGCGTAAGTGCGTATAACCCGAACGGGTAATAATACGTTGTCCTAATAATAATAATATTTTGCATGCCATAATCGACATGGGATCGTCGTCTTGACTCCCCTTTCAAAAGAAGTTGTGCTAAAAAAATACATCGACCCCGGCTGGGTTAGATCACACGAGCATCGGATCCTAAAGCGAGATCACTCTATCCCAAGACCACTGTGATCGACATTAATAAATAAATTCTAAGAAGAAAAAACTATTATTAAAATAGATCCATTCAGCAGGTGTTGCTACGAAAAAAGGCCAAAGGGATGTGTCACATTAAGAAATTACTTTTTGAATGACGTCAAATAAGGTAAAAAGGAAAGAAGACGGTGACCAGGAGGAAATAAATTGAAACTGTTATATGACCTTACCGAAGTTTCAGGATCTAAAAATAAGAAAGAAGCTGATGGTACATGCTGGAACACTCAATTCAGACAAGACAACGGACCTGTTGAAAGAGAGAGAACCTCTAAAATTAAGTATAAAGCACGGTAACAACTTAATAACACGTATATTGATTTAGAATTTCCATAGTTATATTTGTAAAAAGATAACTCAATCAAAAATATATCAACGATTCTACTGATAGCAGGCAGGTTCATTTGAACTACCGGTCCCCGATGGTAGGAAAGACAAGGTGCGGAAACACATCTACAATCAACAAAGGTGTAGTAATGGCGCCAATCTTCTCGGTGTTCTTTAAGCTCGCTCGACCGTGTGTTATTCGGTGATGGGAAACCAAAGCGACTCCCTCCCTCCGTTTAAATCCGACCTCCTATTTCTGGATCATTACAGGCAGTTTCTGGGGTAACTACCCCATAGATTAACAATATAAGGCATCCTTAATCGACCTGGTTCAAAAAGTGAAGGTAAACTGAGTCAATAATGTATTGTATTTTTTATCTTTCTCAGAATAGTAAATTTGGTCCTGACCATAACAGCAAGGTGTAGGTAAATAAGAATCCAAACTACCTAACATGGCTTAATCCAAATATAAGTTTATACAATTCCAATATACACACTCTCATAACAAATATTATAGTTTATAACAAATTTCACCAAAATCGTTTACTAGCAAATTACAACTTAGAAAGTTTCCTCAAAAGAACTAACATAATATTTTGACAATCGTATTAAGCTATCCTTGGATTTTGAACTAAATAGTTATATATATTTAGATATAATATTATTCAAGTTTCTAATTCAGTATCAGTAAAATACTCTTGATTTAAATTTTCAATAAAAAAACCCAGTATAAATCAAAATTTCTGGTGTAAAAAAACTTCAGACAACCATTTAAATGATTTTTTTTTTTAATATTTAAAAAAATTAACAAATCTGTTTTAGAAGTATTAGGAATTAGAAGATTTACCACTGTGTAACCGGTGTTATGCCTTTTCACGATTTAAATTAGTTTTTAAGTCATGTGGGGGTATATAAATTTGATTCATAAACTGCCAGTCAAATATCCCTTGGAATAAAACTTACCGATAATTGCCGAATCAAAGTATTATATAATTAAATAGTGTCTAACCGATTATCAGCCAAATTTTAGATTGGTGCTCCGATATATTAAATTCGACACTAATTAGTTAACAGGACTTGAAAGTTAATGTTTATATTACGTTCAAAAAACGTGTAGGGTTCTAGAGCTCTACTATACGTATTCAGTGAAAGGAGGCAAGCTTACCTTTCTTTGTTCTGCTATGGCATAGCTTATAAGAGAGGACCATAAAGTAGTATGTCAAGTAAGACTGCTACTACCTTTCCACGCAAATTGAGTTTACATCAAAGAATCTCACAGATGAGACTATAAGGGAATATATAAGACAATGTCCAATTTAGTTTGATTATTTGTTAGTTAAATAATATTTCTAGAATTGCAGACTTTTAAGTGTCAAAAAAAGTTATATAATAATATATATTACTTTTTTTTAAGCACTGTATCTTACTATATGTCCGTTTTGAACACTTGTGTACTAATTACTTTAATGGTTTTATAGATGAGGAAGATTATATTTATAGGAAGTAAACCCGAATTTGCGTGGAGGGAGAGTGAAAAATAATTTGGGAGAAACCACCTTCAGTACACCTGACCGAGATTCAAACCTTGATCTCCCTATCATCGGTAATCTAGTCTGTGAGAGCGACACCTAAGATCATGTAGCCACCAAAGTGGGTAATAATATAAGTGTCTTGCAAAAATCTGGTTCTATGTATTTAAATATAAAAATGAATTCTATTCATTTTTTTGCAATAGTCCCAGTATATATAATACATAACATATCATATATACGTTGCAATTAATGTTTTATATTTTTTAACATATTTCATATAATAAAAGTGAGCTATATTTGAAACACCAGTATCGGTGGTTTGCATGCAGTTTTCACTTACCTTTTCGATGGAAACAGCCTCAAAACGTTTTAGATAGTAAATGAATTCCCAGTTGAACTACTCACCTGTAAAAAAAAGAGAAATTAATCACTATTTAATCAATATTTATCTATTATATTTCATGATTGTGATGAACTATCCTAAAATGAAATAATTTAATGGTGAATACACACTATATAACCTAATTATAATTATAATTATGTTTTAAATAAACAAATTGCACACTACCTCTAATGAAACATTTAGTCTACATTTCATGTATATATTTCTCAAAAATAGGTTGCAGGTATTCGCTGAAATATCGTCTGCTTGATCTTTGCTACTAAAAATCATATTACTCGATAGAGGCAATTTCCATTCGAAGTGTTTAATTCGAAGATGTTACCAATTTTCTGACTGTTTGGCATGATCATGTGATTAAGGACACGGATCGTGTAACCACGATTGAAAATGTTAAGGACCATTATGTAGTACGGACCAGAAAATACCTTATATCTCTGACATAAGCATGTACTTGGTTATTCAAAGTATTTCTAAATAATATTGTGACCAAATCCAAACAAAGTGATACTTAAAACCACACCACGAAAATAAAACATCCCCTCCCCACCTCCTCCATCTTCTATTAAATAGAAAATATTAAAATTCTCACTTGTTAAATAATTTACAGTTTTTAAATGGTAGTTGTAGCTTGGTAATTAACAATTAACTAGTATCGTGTCTTGTAAAATAAAATTTCATTGGTAATCATGCAAAGAGTGTCAGTTAAATAAGCTTAAACCAATTAAATACTTTAAAAGCAAACACAAATAACACAAAATGTATTGACTAGATGCCAAATTTTATTTTCAGCAATAATGTTTAAATGAAAACATATTTTGGCTGTATTCATTTTATAAATATCTGTTTAATTGTTAGAATCAAAGGGCGATTTCATTTTTAAAGAAGAGTTTGTAAGAAAATAAGTAAAAAAAGAAGTAAAAAAAAAGAATTTATATCAAAGGAACATAAGAAAACCATTTATGTTGATGTTGAGATCATTAGAATCAAAGAGGAACATATTATTTCCATCTTTAAGGGACACATTATTTCCAACACATCAAGGAGGAACATATTATTTCCCACTTTTGGGGGAGGGTACTTATTATTTCCCACTTTTGGAGGAGAGTACTTATTATTTCCCACTTTTGGAGGAGGGTACTTATTATTTCCATTTTTACAAGGGGGACATGACACACATTATTTCCAACTTTTTGGGGACGACACATTATTTCCACCTTTTGGAAGGATGACATATATTATTTCCAACTTTTGGGGGGGGACACTTAATATTTACAACATATTAATATAACATATTAATATTCATTTGATTATTTATAATCACTTTATATGACATACATGTAGCCTAATCTAATATGTATTAAGTTTCGTATCCAAAATACACTTGAGTTGAGCGTTAATTTAAATTCAATATTCTCATTTTGCCTCAGATTCAAAGAGGTTCAACACTTTTATCAATAACTAACTCGATACTTTATAAAGTTGTTTATGAATAGGCCAAGTTAAAAGAGAGCAATTCTTTTTGTGTTAAATATTTAACAATTGAATTAAGTAAATACTGAACTTAACAAACTCATTTTCTTAGCGCCACATTTGGGTTGGACGGTATTTGTATCATTAAATACATGTATATATTCGTTTATTAATATATTATTATTATTATTATTATTAGCACCACGTCTTACTAACCGTTCAGGTTGTACGCACCGTATTTGTGGGGGTGTAGCTGGGAGGGGAGTGGGGGGAGAGTGGTTGTTTTGAGGGGAGTGGGAAGCCTACATCTACTAGACAATGAATCAAAATATGTATCAACCCCTTATGAAACTTAATGTCTGAACGTAATTATTGTATTTAGGGACATTATAGTTACATTTAATACAGTACTTAGAAAAGTATCTCCCGGAAAGAATTTAACTCATTTTTTTTTATTCCTGCGATTCACCAGAAAACAGTAAGAAAACGTCATCAATTTTGTGACAGCCTTTTATCTCGCTCCTTTTTTTACCTTTTAGTTCACCTTAATTCTATTCTTCAATTTCTTTCTTTACTTCTAAATAGTACCCCAATTTCTTTCCTTGATTTATTTTTTCTGCTAGATGGTGCTGAAGCCACTATGACGTCAAATAATACGTCATCCCTAGGACAACTTAAAAGAGGGATGGGTGGGTGGCTCTGGGAGGGTAACTGTAAAAAATAACAGGCATCAAACGAAGAGAGAGAAAAGGATGACATTGCCAAAAGGTTTCGAGTTATTTATCACATGAGAGAACTTTGAAGAAGAGAAGATAGAAACCTTGAAAGGTAAAATAAGAACGATTGGTCAGTGTGGTTTTTTTTCCCTTTGTTTCTACTTTTTTTCGTTTCTTCTAAAACTTGGAAGAGTATAGATAGCTAAAGAACCATAAAGTGTGCTACTGGATGTAATTTATTGTCATTTTAGTCATGACAGATGGCATTCATTCAAATCCAACTGGTGGTTAAAGTAGTGTAATATTGTTTGTTAGAGGTATATAAAGTCAAATTTGGAAACCAACAGATTAATATATAACCACGTGGCTTACAGTCTAACTTAATGTTGTAAGAGACGCAACACTCCAGACGAATTATCCTAAATGTGAAAAAGGAAAACCAAATTTGGCCATATATATTGTATTTTGACTCGCAGGTATCAAATTCAAAACCTTCAACTATGTGGGCAGGAACACTTCAGACTGGCACCGATAATAAAAAAAAAGATGTATTCGAAACGTATGACTCAATTTGCACTAAAGACGAGTCACGACATGATCGATTTACTCCATTTAGATATTTACTTAAATATTAATTTGCTATAACAAATCAAAATTTACGTTTGAAAATAATTGGACCTTTTAATATAAACTTTAGGTAGTTAAAATTAAACAGTGGATAAATTTAGGCACGGTTTGTAAAAAAGTAATAAATACAATAGCATTCAAATATGCCAAATAAATAGCTCTGTTAGTTCAAAGCTCTGGTTTGTCGCCGCTAGCTATCCTTCATACAGTCATTGTATCAACATATGAATGATGAGAATCACTTTTGATATGCCTTGCCCGTAGACTTGTAACAAATATTTATCCTCCGTTAAACACACACACGCGCTCTAGAAAAAAATTATATGTATGAAAAAAAAGATCGTTTTAAAATTGTGTTCATGTTTTTTTCCCCATAGTCATTAATTACTTTAAAACTCTGCTCCGCATATTAACTTTCCGGAACGAGTGCAGTGAAAAAAAAATACATAACGGAACGTGTGGACGTACAAACGATATCCATTGTCTCGTTCCGTCCAACCAAACGACGGTGGTGAATGTGTTTCTTGTTAAACGAGATGACCCCCGTTACCTAAAAGCGTAGGGGTTTTTTTTAAGCATACTTTAGGAAATAATATTTTTGAATTTATCGTCTGTGTATTTCATGGTACATATGACGTTTCATTCGATTTTGTTTCGAGTCAACAGCCGCTCTCTTCCAAGTTTACTGTGATGATGATGATGATGATAATAATAAAAATAATAATAATAAAAGGGTTGCATTTCGTTTTGTCATATTTATTGTTCCCGTATGTTTGCTGTAAAATCTGAAGGGAAAAAAAGTAAAAAGACTGGGGCTAGATTAGAGATTAAGTAACGAGAAATATTTACGATAGATTATTATAAAATAAATCTGGCCGAGTACAACAGCTGCACATATATATATTTTATCTAGCTTAAATACAATTATTTTCATTATTATTTATCTGTTGTTTGTAGACTTTGTGGCAGATAAATCTAACTCCTTTGAAACAGAATGGCATTGTTTTAGGAAACTTACTAATCTTCACATTGCTATAATCAAAAACTCATTGGTAGAAACTCTTAAAACAGATGGGAGGATGCATTTTTCTGAGATCTACTAAAATAACGTTTTAAAAGGGCTTTACTAAAAATAAAAAGAGACAAAAAGACGTTTTAGAAAATAGTTTTGGACAAAGATGATATTTTACGGTTTTGATAGTCTTGGTAACTTTTTTTAAGATTTGTAATTTATTGAAATATAAATGTCATTAGAGTCCAATGTAGTTTTAATTTTATTCTTTAATGTGTTAGCTAACAAATATAAGTATAGGGTTATGCTTGTACGTATTCATTTATAATGGTCGCTATAACTTGAAATTAATTAACGGTACATATGTTAACTGTATTATATAAAATACTTAGTTTCTGTATTAATTTTTTAATAACTTGATAGTTTACACAAGGACTGATTTTTTATCAAACCCAATGACTTTTGCTAGCATTTCTGGATAAATAGTTTGATGGCTTACTCAAAAAAGAACAGAAACGCTTGGTGGATTTTATATTAGACAAATTTTAAATTATAAATGTTCTTTGATGAAATACCTCACCTGATTTCTTTCTATTAATTTTAATACTAGAATTAGGTTCAGTTTGTAAAGTGATCACTGCAGGTATAATGTTCCTGATAAGCCCTTCACCTTAATGATAATTACATTACTAACACTATTAATGACCCGCCTCGGTAACATAGATAGCTAACGCGCTAGTTTCGTGTTGAGCTAGATTATCGAGGAGGGGTAGATCGAGGTTCGAATCTCTGTCGGGTGAACTGGGGGTGGTTTTTACTAAATTGTTTTCCCATTCTCTCTCCACGCAAATTCGGGTCCACTTTCTCTAAATTCAACCTTACCAATTTCTAGTACATTGGTGTACTTGGTGTGTATAACCTGAAAGATTAGTAAGACGCAGTTTTAAATAATAATAATAATAATAATAATAACACTGTTAAAAGGTCAATAGCTACATATTTTTCTATTTTTTTAATCTTTGAGGTTATAAAACCACTGAAAGAACTTGGTGTATTCCTCCACGCCACGAGAATAAATAATCAGTGTAAGGATTAGCGTGTCAAGTTACATCTTCCTTGACATTAAAATATGGAGTGTTCTTCTGTTTGTTGTGTTAGAAGATGCACGTGAAGTGATTCACAAGAGACCATTCTCCCCTCCCCCCTCAGCATAAAACAAGGTGAAAGTAAATAAAAGAACGTGTAAGAACAATTAAGCGGGACCAGACAATAAAATAACAGAACGAAGAATATATCATAAACAAAATAGTTTAAATAAATAAATAAAGGATTAAAGTTGTTAAACAGTTATTCATATTTAACAGCTTGGAATGCTTTCCTGTAAATTTGAAATGATCTAAAAGAAATGTTGAAATAAAATGTTGAACTTTTAATAAATTAATACTCTTTAAAATATATACTTACCTTTCCCCCTACCATTCCTTTAACCCTTCTAACTGCTTTAAAACTTACGATCAGGCCAGGCTATCCCAATATTTACAGGCTGAATGGGTTGGCTGAGGCAGCGATCGGCAACCTTTTAGGTTCAAGTCGCAATCACACATCATTTCTTCATTCTTATTTTTACATTTTTTTTTTACTATACATCTTACATAGAACCCTTAATTTCAATATTTTCTAAAATACCTGTTTCCCTTTTTATTATAAGAAAGATTATA
The DNA here is from genome assembly GCA_902141375.1 of Timema poppense. Lineage (NCBI taxonomy): Eukaryota > Metazoa > Arthropoda > Insecta > Phasmatodea > Timematidae > Timema > Timema poppense. The sequence continues at coordinate 44,751 of CABFOV010001079.1, forward strand.
GAGTAAATAAATTTATATTTTCGTTCTAAACTGTTTAATTATCTTATATTATTACCGATTATCACAAATCAAGGTTATTTTGGTCACACTCAAATTTTATTCGAATTAAATACTTGATACATTTTCGAGCCTAGAAGACTTAAAGACCGACTATTAACGACGTTTATTATTATCATTATTATTATTATTATTATTATTATTATTATTATTATTAGCACTACGCACTTATACTAATGTGTAATGGTAGGGTGATTGTGAGATAAAATGGAGGACCTACAGTTTAACGTGGAATCCGAACCACGGTGAAGGCCTAGGCATTCCCCACATTCACAAGATGTCTTGTCAGAGGTTAAGGAAGGGTTTGGCAAGCAGAGATATCTGTGCCGGGACCTAGGATTGAACCTCGGACCTCCCAGCACAGAAGTCCAACAACTTACCCCTAGACCGCCAGGTCACCAACGACATACATTTTCCTCGTGTGATCGAGTGAAAATGTCTGTGAGATAGACCAGTTGCCGACCCTTGGTCTAGAAGAAGCAAATACCAATTTTCGAGGAGAGCGAAACAATCTGGCATGAGGAGGGAAAGGGGGAGATGGGTAATTTCTCCGTACATCCATATAGTATTCTAACTTCTCAAGGTAATCCAAAACAAGACGATATTGAAGAGTATAACCTGTCTACCGGTGCTGGTATGGATCGATTTATATTTTGGATGTATTTATTCGAATAGTTTCAATTCAAAATAGTTGTATTCATAGTTATTCACTTGTTTAAACTAATAGAATAGAATATGTAATTTTAAATGACAATAAATTAATATGTCTTTGTTTATACAGATACTCCACAGAGCCCCACAAATTTCCTTAGTTTTAAACCAAGGTTATTGTATGTGTGATAATTATCATACTTTAACCACGATATTTAGAATTAATTTTCTTTTCAATGGGTTACATATAGTATACCTGCAAGTAGGTCCCAAAATAAATTTAACCTAAAATAGCACACTAGTAAAAATACCAAGCTCTTGAGCAATAAGTTTTAATGAATATAAAGCATTATATTTTTTAGTTTACCTAGTATAATTTATAAAATATAATGTTAGTCAGAAGACAAAGTATCAAGCTACTCTAAAAGATCAGCTAAATATCAATATGGGTAAGCATGTGGGTTAAAGCACTAACCGCATCTTCTTTGTTTTATTATGATGGAGGTCAAGGTTCAATTCTTGACCAGACGTACCGAAGTTTTTTTTAATGAATGGTATTATGCGTTCCTTCCACGATAATTTGAGTATATTTCCACTAAATTATACATAAAATTAATTTTGACTCGTTAGCTTGGTTAAATGCGGTCAGCTCTATTTAGTAGTAAGACACGGCACACAAAAAAAAAAATTAGTCCTATTACATTTGTTATTAATCTTTTAAATATGTGTTAGTTTATATCTCTGCAAAAAAAATATTTGTGTTTAAGTAGCTCAAGAGCGGGTGGTTCGGAATGATCTACTATCTTAGTTGAAGAAGTTTTGAGCCCTTATCTCTCGTGCCTAGAGATGCATATTTAAATAAATAATTTAATTCGATAATATTTTATTTTTAATGGCAAAAGAAGTTTATAAATTCTATATTCCATTACGAATAAATTCTGTGATCATAAACCAGAGATGTTGTTATACGCGGAAGAAAGACAACATCACTCATGCAAATGTAGGACACGTTTTGTGGGCGAGAGAAAGGGAGTGGAAAGGAGGTGGAAAGTGGGTGAAAGGGGGTGCGGGGGGTAGAAGGATACGGAAAAGTTGGTCTTGGCTCGGATTCGATACGACTCAATCTACTGAAGCGTGGAGGTCTGGTGAATATTCAACAATCTCCGAGACCAATTTAGAAAAGTGGGGAGGGAAAAACCGAGAAAGCCTAGAATCGAAAAAGAAATAAATAAATAAAGGGCTATTTCAACATTTGTTTTATAGCTCAAAAAGGGACTGGTCTATTTTTTTATGGTGTTCTAGGCTTCTAGTTTCTATTATTCGTTAAAGTTTAGGTGATCTTTAACACAATGTAAGGGTGAGGATTTTTTTATCTTCAAAAGTTTTAAATTCGTTATATTATTAAATGCATGTGGATTAAAATTTCATTAAGTCAATTATTATTAAATAATATCAAGTAATGTTAAAATATATATATCAAGTAATGTTAATATATATATATATATGTAATAAGTTTTAAGTCCTTTGTGTTTCAAAGCAGAGATCACTCCTTCACTCCTCACCCCCCAAAAAAGCACATTATTTCATTGATTTATTTATTTAAAATAATGAAATTTTCAGTTCTAATTAACTTAAAGAATTTTTAAAATAATTTAGCTAAGTATAATTTTAAAAAACTATATACGTAAGATAACAACCATTTCTCAAACAGTCGAGTGCGGCTCTGAACAAAAGTTTCAAAAATTGGTTATCAGTAAACTACTACCCTTAGGCCGTTATAAGACTTACTCAGAAAAAAAAAGATGTTAATTATATTAAACACTCGTCAGATATAAACTTGATATAAACTTTAGAGCTAACTAAATAAAAATTAAAATCCAAAAACCACTTAACAGTGACCTACCCCTGTTTGTTTTTTTGAAAAACATTAAAGTGTTATTTATCATGTAAATCCCTACCTAGATATATCTTTTTAACAAAACCACTCAAGCCATTTTTTAAAAAAAGGTCGATTCTCTTAGATCAGTCATGGTAAAATACCCTGTATTTTAAAATTGGAACTAAAATCCCAATTTCATCTCGAGATATTATTAAATTCAAAACGAAATTTTTTAATTGTTTATGTTTGACAATAATTACTTAAAAACACAATAATAATCATTGTTTGGCATTAAGAACTAATTAATGCCTAAGGTCAGTAAACAAAATTTATTCCGAAAGTCTTTAAATCTTTTGGGCTATGGACCTAGGTACACACAGACACAAATAAGTAAATATAGACAGGCAGGCATGGAGAAAGACAAAATCAATTTTTTTTTTTTCATTTTTGAGACATATAAAAATTAATATCCATCAAAATGTCAAGGCAAAAATGTCATGACTATTATAGTACTTGATCACTTTGAGAATATATTAAGAGTGAATTGAAGTGAATTCACTATACACAAACAATTAATAATAACATATCGCCATCAATGCAAAATTTGGCAACAGCCCAATAACTATAATTATATAGCTTCCTTCTAGAATAATATCATCCCCCCCTTATTAAATTCCCAAAGTAAGGGGAACTTTATACTACCTCTCATATATCTTATAAAATAATTAGAGGTTTGTTAATAGACATGGCTTGTCAGATGCAATCAACTTGTTGAGGATGAGAAGTTAGAAAAGTAAAATAAGAAATCTGGCTCTTTGTGCGTAGAAAAGAACGGCTAGAATTTTTTTTAATTATGTATTACATTTTACTAAACTTGAATCTGTCTTCATGTAAATGGATAAACGAGTTAATATTTGTGAAATCAGTGGATTGGTTAAGACTATTTTAATATTATATTAAGTTTTAAATTCTGGTTAGTTTTTTTTATATAAGTACAAAATCAATTAAATACAAACATTTATAAAAGCCAATACGTCGTTTTTAAATTTAGAAAGCAAATAAATTAAAACTAGCATCATTGAAAATGTTCTAAGAGATCACTATACTTTCAAAATTATGTCAAAGTGTTGAACAAATATCAAATAATTCTCACGTTTTAACCAAGGATGTTTGTTTTTATATATTTTAAAAGTAATATTTAAGTACATAATGCTTTATTACTGGTACTGGATATCTGAAAAAAATATTTTTTTTTATCAAAGTGTCTTGCTAGGCTAGCTGTTCATATTTTATGAATATATGATGATAGGTCTCATGTGAAAGGGATGAGTTGAGAAGATATTTAGAGGTAATCTATCTATTGGCACTAGTGTGGACGGAGAGTGGGAAACCATTTATGAAAGCCCACCCTATACAGATCCAACTAGGATTAAAACCTCAATCTCATCGTCATCAGCAGGTCAGTAAGTATAACACAAGACGTCTTTTGATCATTCGGCCTCTGACGCGGATCAAAACTACATTAATTAGGTAAAGATGAGTAAGGTAGACTTATGCATTAAATGTGCCCACAATTGTGTAGAGGAAGTGGGAATCAATTTAGTTTGAGGTGAAGGGGGTGAACACCAAGAGTATATTTACCCTAACTTTTTAACTGAATGACAGGTGAAAAATCACATTTTTAGGTTTTGGGTTATCAACACTTGTAAAAAGGTCACTCTTTTGTTATAAATGATTTAAGTTTTTTAATAAAATAAACTTAAGTTTTATCATACTATTTCATTACTTTTAATTATTTATTTTGTATCCAATCCGAAACAATATTTTAAACATCATTGAAAGGACATATTATTCGTTTTGTAATGTTATATATTATGTGTAATATAGTCTATATATTAATACCTTTTAACAAAGGCGTCGTATTTACTTGGAAAAGAGAAAACACTTGCCATTTATTATATATAATATTTTATTATATTGTGTTTCGAAATATCTAACGGAATAAAATATTTTTATCAACTTTGTGGTTGAATCATCGTAAAGAACTTGTTTGCGGCATGATCAATCACATGGTTTAAATTAGTCAATCGCCATTTTGAAGCTATAGTTTTTAGACCTTTTGTGAAAGTGCTGGGAATATATATATATATATATATATATATATATTTTTAAATTGGAATAAAAGGTTACCTAAGCATTGAGCATGACCTCAAATATATACAAATAATATTGACCTTCGTGTCTGTGATTAACTATCATATTCATACATTACCATATATTTTAAATACAGTTCTCCAAAGTGACATATATCAGCTGTTGGTGTAAGGATACATTAGGGAATATTTCTAGTAACTCTTTGAACTGTCAGCCAAGTAAACTCGAGCGGTTGATGTACCTTAAGTACACTAGGCCTGATCTAGAAATCAAATCTCGTCTTTGACAAATCTTGCAGAAATAATCCGACACTTCTGTCTACGAAGCCTCCAATATGGATCTTAAACTCGAATTAGTATGTTAAGGGTATCCAATTTTTAATAAAGTTATTTAAATCGTTAAATAAACATTTATAGGCTTAATTCGAAAATCTTTAGTAAAATACTATATTTTAAGACACAAATTAATTTTTAATAAATTAATTTTTCAATCAACACCATTGCAAATTTCTAAGTGATCATAAATTAGAAGAAATTTACAACTACTTTTGACGATTCCGTTCAGCATAAAATTCCCCAGTATTTTTAATTTATTAAATTTCCCATGATGGATTTAAAGTAGAGCTGCATTTTTTTTTATTTTACTTAACCTTCTCTTAAAATATATTTCACTTATCAAAACCACATCGTAATATTAATCCCCTCCTTTTCTAAATACAAAATACCATCAAATTAATCAAACACACACACACACACAAAAAGAAATCCTAGGGGGAAAACGTAATCTTCCAAACGGATGAAAGCACGGGATTCGTGATTAGAAAGTATATATTAGCAAAGTTTTTAAGGCAGCACGCCCTTAGATGAGGCGATAGTATCATGAGTTGTGTGAACCGTGGATAGTATGGGTGTATGGGTGTGTATGTGTGTATATGTGTGTGTGAACGCTGTTAGTATGCGTCAAGTATTTCATAAATCTCTTTGTTGTTAAAACGATTCAACGCGAAGATTACTTCTGCCCTCACGGTCTTTGGCAATGTATTATTACACGCTGAGAGACTTCTAAGAGTCACATATGTAAAGTGATCACGCGAGCAAATACTCTCCTGAAATTGAGTCTTTATTTTAAGAGTCGATTTTAATATTAAAATGACCAGCTTTATTTAGTTTATTACGCTAATGAGCTAAGGATGAGGAAGTTGAAATTAAGAGGAGGTGTAGCAACATTTGGGTGGAAGAAAAGTGGTTAACCATTTAGTAAACTAGCCCCTGAAACACACAAACAAGATTCAAGCTACAATCTTCGCCAACCTACAATCCAATCTAATATGAGAATGATGAATTTTACTAGATTTGGGGAAACTTTTTGGCTTTGAAATTATATGTTGAAATGATGTACGCCACTTCACAGATTCCTCAAGACCATAAAGTAAGTTTTGCTAACATATGATAGATAGCACACTTAATATAGATAGAGTCGGAGAAATAGATTATTGGGAATGGTTAATGGTCTAACATAATATTAAAAAAAAAATATTTTTTTAGTTTTAATTTTCTTAGCAAACGTATTACTATCCATATAGATTAAGAGATTTTTTTAATACACAGTGTGTGAGAATGTATAATTTATTATTTATTTACTCTATGGCATAGGAACTCGAAATTTCACTGCCACAATAACAAAAGTACGTCACCTATCCCTGTATTGAGCTAGTTCTATCCAGTCATTACAACCTATTCCTATATTGCGCTAGTACTACCCAATCCTAATATTACTCCCAATCCCTATCTCGAGATAGTTATATCCTGTCCTCATTACACCCTATCTATATCTTGAGCTGGTTCTATCCAGTCATTACACCCTATCTATATCTTGAGCTAGTTATATCCAGTCCACCTCATTACACCCTATCTCTTTAAGGTCAATTCTAATGTTATCCTCCCATCTGTGTTTAGGTCTTCCCAATGGTCTCTTCCCATTGGGTTTGCCAATTAGTACACTGAAGATAGTTCTAGAATCTCCCATTCAAGTTGCATGTCCTACCCAACATAATCTACCAAACTTGATTATACTATCTATGTCTTGTGAATAGTACAGGGTATTTAACTCATCATTATGTAAACTCCTTCACTGTCCAGTATCCTCATCCCATTTTGGACCAAATATCTATCTAAGCACCTTGTTTTCGAAAACCATTAAATTTGTTTTCTTCATGTAAGCTAAGACCACGTTTCACACCCATAAATAACAGCCGATAAAATTGTTTTGAATATTCTGAGTTTTACATCCCTTGAAAGCAGGCGAGATCTCAACAAATTACTGACCGAGTAATAGCATCCATTTACCGATTGTGTTATTTTCATCATTTCTAATCTAATGTCTTAACGGCAAGTTAAAATTGATCCTAAGTACTTGAACTCAAACTCTTTCAAATGGAAAATTATGTTATTCACAGTAATCTCTAAATTATTGTAACCAATATGTGAGATCATTTGGTCATTTAAACATTCCCTTCTAAACCTCGTTATTTCCATACTAGCATCTAGTAAAATTTTGGCATTTCTTGCAACAGCTTCCTTACTATTGCTCAAAAACAATCTAGATAATATGCATATCTTAGTATATGTATTGTACTGTTTAATGTTAAGCCTCTCCTACTTTCTTGCATTACCCTAACAGCCACTCGAACCACTCTAAGGCTAGATTTAAAAATAATAGGGGAAGTGCATATCTTTTTTTTTAACCCATTATGTACTTCTTAATTGTCTAGTAGTTGAAATCGATCTCGTACCTTGCCATGAGTATAAACCAAACATTACTCAAATAGATTGACAAGTTTTTTTGTGTATCCCAAACTTAACTAAAACTTAATATAATTTACTTTTTTCAATTGAATCATAGGCCTATCCTGTATAATTTATAAACTATTAAAATATATCGCTTACTAAATATGTAAACAAATGCCTCACCAAACCCCTCAAAAATCCGCATGTGGCCTGAAGTATGTATGTATGTTCCCCATCCCTGAATTAGACAAATCGACTAAAGATTTAGACCAAATTTGTGATTTTATATTTATTTTATCACATTCGTATCAGCGATCGCATGATTCAACGCGTCACTATCGTGTAGAGACTGAATTTCCGGAGAGAGGGAGATTGGGATTTTAATCCTGGTTGGGTGTACCAAAAGGTTTTTTCTAAATGGTTTTCCACCCTCCCTCCATGTGGAGTTGGCTACATTTGCTCTAAAATGCTACCAAACTCATTTATATTTAATTAGCATAATTAATTAATGTGTATAACTTGAAAAGGTAATCAAGGCTTGACGGGACTGTACAAACAATTTATTAGTAATAGTATTGTTACGACTTACTCTCATTGGCTTCAACTCACGGCCAATCACTGCCCTCATAATAAAAAAATACTAATCATCATTTAAAATTATATTAATTTAATAAGTGTTTTTAATGTCTGGTTTTTAAATAATCTAGTCAGAAATTAACTTGATTTGCAGAACATTAGAATGAATGAAATAAAATAATAAAATATCCTATTACAGTATATCAGATTAATGTTCAGTCTATAAACCATTCAAAACTTTTAAAAGGGAAAATAAAGGAAGAAGGAACCAAAACTTAGTAACAACATCAACGTCAAAAGTAAAATGTCGTTTGAAAGAAATAAAATACTTTAAAGCAACGTCTTAATATTTACGAACAAAGCTAAAAGCATGGAATGATCCACCACTTTTTTTTCTCTATTGGTTCGTAGCGAGTAGATAGAACTAAAAACTCTTTCACGTTATTGCTTCATTAAAACTCCAGAGGAGTTATGCAACTCAAAAACCATTAAACTTTGGCTTTTAAAGGAACGTTGGGGTTTTATCTCCGTCTACGACTGGTTTGTGATGTTTTCGAAAGCTTTGTGTGGAGGGGGTGAAGGGGGGGGGGNAAGAGGACTGCATCTAACTAATAATATCTCATCTCAAAGAGGTTTGGAAGTGGATTCTTGGAAAATGTTATGAACGTAAAACAGTCAGTCGAGTGTTATGAATGCACTTTAATGTTCTGATCATCCTGATACTTTAGATTGAAGTGGTGGAAATATTTTGGTATGATTCAAAGGAGTATTAGAGTAGCCTAACTACCGAATTAGACATATTAAACGGAAAATTAAGCTAAGTTATATTTCATAGGTCTGTCAAATAAAGTACAATTTAAGGTATAATCGTTATAATTCAGGGCTACAGATCCCAAAGGTCCGAGGTTCAATCCCCAGTGCCTTACATTTTTTTTTTCTTCTTGTTAAATGGTTGATCTGGAACGGTGTCAAACCAGCCTCGTGATAACAAACAAATTTAATGAAAAAGTAGCAACTCCAAACTATAAAACTGAGTTTAGCGGCCAGAATGTTCATTGAGCTGACCACATAACACTATACTAGTGGAAGGTGACACTATCTTCATCCAAAGACGGCAACCACTCGGTTGGTATAGCTCGATTGCAGTCTCACGTAAAGGAGCTTATTTTGATTTATAAATAAATTTTTGAATTTATATTGAACGCAAAATAGTTGTTCTTTATCTAAATACACTTTTTTTTAACTGAGATTCAAGGTTTTCATGCAATGGCTTTATATTTGTTTAGTAAGATAAGAAAAATAAATTTAAATATCAATTAATCTTTTGTAGCCTAAGTTTAAATCATAATCTGGATCGATATCCATTCTCCTTTTTATTTTAATACATTACCCTTATTTTAAAATTAGCCTGCCCCTTAGTGTAGAAGTAGTGGTCAGTGCACCTGGTTACGTGCCTAGGTGTCCCGGGTCCTATTCCCGGCTGGTACCTTGAGTATTTTTCCTGAATATGGAGTTACCCCAACGGTCATCAGTATCTGGTTGATTAGGTTTAAGTTAGGTCTAAGGGTTTCCATTGGTTCCACAACCTCATATTCACTAACACCTTCATTTCATCGTGACATGGAAAGAGCCTCCACGGAAAGGATGTACTATTGTTACATTCAGGCGTGCAACATTACATGATTACTGACTAATATGCTTTCTACTGAGCTACGATATGTAGCCCAGACGCACATCATTATTATTTTAAACGTAACCGGGGTTCAATCCTCGGTCCCGGCACAGATTTATCTGATTACCAAACACTTCCTTCACCTCTGACAAGACATCTTGTGAATGTGGGGAATGCCAGGCCTCCACCGTGGTTCGGATTCCACGTTAAACTGTAGGTCCTCCATTTAATCTCACAATCACCCTACCATTACACATTAGCGTAAGTGCGTATAACACAAACGGGTAGTAAGACGTGGTGCTAATAATAAATNCCGTGGTTCGGATTCCACGTTAAACTGTAGGTCCTCCATTTAATCTCACAATCACCCTACCATTACATATTAGCGTAAGTGCGTATAATCCGAACGGGTAGTAAGACGCGGTGCTAATAATAATAATAATAATAATAATAATAATAATAATTTAAACGTAACCTACTTTAAAAACAATTAAGTATAAATTAAAGGGTAAGCTTAGGTTATAAGTTAATATAATTAATGAAATCAGCCGTATCTGAATCGTATTCAAATAAATTTTAAAATTGCACCTGGACATGGAACCGAACCCACGACATGTGGCTTAGCATACCAATACTCTACCACTGAACTATCTAGGATTAATTCCGTAATGAGGGCCATTCTCCATTCATATTCATCTATTTTAGTTATATTCTTCTAAAAGCTCTCATTTACAAGGGAAATATTATATTGTATGGTTTTACAATTATATGTAGATCATGTATCAAACCCCAACTGGGCTTAACGAAAGCTTTCCCCCCCCCCCCTAAATATGTACCCACTAGCTCCTCACGCAAGTACGCGTATATTTTCTCTAATTTATATCCTTGTCGTAGTTGGCTAACGCGCTAGTCGTGTTGAGCTCGTCTACTGAGGACGGGGAGATCAATTTTCGAATATCGGTCGGGTGAACTGTTTTTTTTCTTCCTAAAATGGTTTTCCACTTTCCTTCCACGCAAATGCGGGTTCACTTCCTTTAATTCAACCTTCCCAAATCCTAATCCATTAGCGTAATTATTACTTAAAGCGTATAACCCGAACGGGTAGTAAGACGTGATGCTAAATAATAATATATCCTCGTCATCCCCTACCTTATTAACCGTGCGGCCCTGGGGAACTTGAGAAAGCTAAGACATTTTTAGCGCCGCGTCGTACTATCTTTTCTAGTTAAACGCGTGTGTACTTACTACGCTAATGAGTTAGGTATGAGGAAGGTTGAATTCAGAGGAGGATTACCCACATTTTCGAAGAAGGAGAGTGGAAAACCATTTAGGAGAAACTCCCCCTTAGTACATCCGATTGAGATTCGAGCCCTGATCTCCCTGTCAGCATCAGTCTAATCTTGTGAGAGTTACGCCTTAGACCATGTGGCCACCGAAGCAGGTATCTATTTATTCTATTGGAATAAAATTAAAAACTAAGCATCACATCTGAAAAGAACAATCTTATTACTGTAATTAATGTGGATAGCCCGAAAATGGTAGGTAGTAAGGTGAGTTGCAAAAAGCATTTCATTTTGTTATAGTCACTAACTTCAAAAGTAAAATGGTGGCACTCGGAAGAAGTTTGATATTTTATCAACTATCGATATAATGTGGCATCCCAATAATCAATTAAAAATCCTTCTTGAAACGATTATCAACAAGTTGAAACAACAATATCACATCTGCTCCTCCGTCGTAATTTCAAAAAGCGACCACTCTTCTTGAACCGATCTATGGCTGACAAGTTGAAACAAACAATATCACATCTGCTCCTCTCTTGGAATTTCGCATGACTGCCCCCCTAATAAATCCGTCAAGAATTTGAGCGTCACCAACTAAACCAGTCAAGAGCAACGGTGCCTTGCCTCGTCATGTTCCAGCGTCGGTTGTGAGAGACGGGAGATGTATGGTCAGACACTGACTGGTGCATAGTGATTAATTGCCGTGCAAGTTTTCTAAAGGTAGGTTGTTTACAGTACCGTTGAAATGAAGGAGAAGGGGGAGAGAACGTGTGAGGTCTTTAAGGGGAAGTTTCAGAGAACTGTTGTGGGGGCGAGGGGGTATTTCATGGGTATCACTTCCTACCACCCATCCAGGCTATCGAAATATTTAACACAATTGGAATAGATATGAGGACGATACAAATTAGAGGCAGATATTCTAACAATGGCCATGAGGGAAAGCGGGAAACCATGAGGGAAATAAATAAAAAACTATATTATTTAAAATCGTTTCAAAATCCACACAGATGGGTACTTAGACAAATATATTAGTCTTGCATTCAAGCCTACCGCCAACATAATAAAAAAAAACTAGTAGTTTTTTCACTTAAGTATCTACTTTTCCCCTTCATGAAAATGCGGGTATACTTTTTTTTTATGAACTATACCCTATTTATCCTTACACAGGTGTAAAAATGTGCGAATGGTTTGGACTAAAAGAACAAAATAAAAGAAAGCCTATTTTTAAAGATAGTTATTTGGAAACGAGACCAATAAACAAAATTATAATGAGTATAAATAAACCTTGAAATTGTTTAAAAAAACTAATATAAATTACATTCGTGATACAAAGCTAATTTATCGTGTAAGCGCCTTGACCTGATAATATAATAATTGAATTTCCACATGGGAGAACCTATTTTAGAATAGTTAATTGTCTATTTTATCCAGTTTGACCACATGGATTGATCTGTATAATCATCAACACAAACATGCGTTTTATTGTTTTATATGAAAAAACCAAAAGCATTATATTATTTACCGAGCCTAAGTGGTTATAAATTAAATATTTAATGTTTTACCTGCTTAATGGATTACCGCAATTTTTGCAATCATTAATTGTTATTTATTTTCCCACCATGTTCCATCGTTCCGTCCTATGAGAATTTAATAACACTAATGGGAAATTGATTATTGGGGTAGAATGCATATTAAGTATACGCGCATTGGCGTGGAAGGAAATATATAAACCATTTATGACCAAAAATAATCTTAGTATACACGACCGGTTTCCACATCGACCGTCCAGTACCCAGAAAACCATAATGGATGAGCCTTACATCTAGGCCTCTCGCCCACCGATACGGGTAATAATATCGTAAAGTTAGTAATGGTTCGATTCCCGTATCCAGGTGACATTTTTAATATATTTAAATATGACTAAATGATGGATGATTTCCTTGATTATAATTATTCATCACCCAGGCTTCCCACGATTTATATATCTATATTTAATTTTTTAGCGTTGCATTCTTCTAAAACGCTTAGATCAATAAATAATAGCTTAAAGTAACATATAATATTAATAATATTACTAACACAAATAATTCATTGAAATAGTTATATTATTATTGTTAATATTAATGATATAAAAATTTCTTCCTGTACACCTCATTTGAATGTCTAGTCAAACTGAATGTCAACTCCATACACTAATTGCTTAACCATGTAGCTATTGTACCCAAAAAGCAAAAAATAGAAAGTGTGACCCCTTTTAACTCGTGGACTGTAATGATTTGGATGAAATAATTTAATCCTTATTTATAGAATTTAATAATTATATATTGTGAAAACTGTGTGACAAAATTTTTCATGTAGAATGACCTTAAAGTAGCAATTAGAAGGATTGGAAAGTGGAGAAATTACTTTTTCTACCTAAATATAACCACGATCAAATTAACTTTTCAACGTTATTAAAGTGAAGTTGGTTGGTAAAAAAAAAAGACAAAAGTACTCGTGAACATCGTTAATGTAAAAAAGAACCACTAGCATGCAAGCAAGCAAGCTACCTCTACTTTCAGGTTTACTCTGGATGTTTGCCTTTCTTTCTTTTTTTACTTTCGTTCACTCCCAACCAATTATTGGTCGTATATCGACTTCGTGATGTCAAAGCCTTGTTACTTCGATAATGCCACAGGCCTTGAAAGTCGAGCACTAGGGAAAGGAAGAAGTTATTACAAGAATATAATATGGTGAACATATATGAGTCCCCCATCGAGGATAAGTATGAGGGAGGAAAAAAAAGAGATAAACGAACTTTATGTTTACCTGATATATTTCCAATTATACGATGTAACATGTATGACAGAAGATTAAAAATGTATGTAATAGAAAAGAGAAAAATACTATCTTAAGAAATAGATTGTAGATGTTTATTTTAAAAACATTCCATGGCGTCAGCCCGCAAGCTAGCTAGTTATACCGACCGAGCAGTCGCCATATTTTGGCGAAGATAGTGCAAAAATTTGCGGATATAGGATGTTATGCAGTCAGCAAAACGAACCTTCCCAAAAATTATCTCAGGTCTCTAGACCGAAGCCGTATTATTTTATTAAAATAGCTAACCATTTGTGCTCATGAGGCTGAGTTTGTCAATTTTCAGATTTCCCCGTCTAGTCCGACATGAGAGTAGCACGTTAGAGCACGCAGACACAGAAACGGGTCGTTCCAGACTCACTGCTGAATAGAAAAATCTGGAAACACCAGGTATAGAACAATGGACCACTGGATCTGTAGCCAGGAACTCTGACCACTAGACAACATAGGCGGTATGTAGCTCTTTATTAAGTTACAAAAGTGTGGATTGAAATTACAAAAAAAAAAGTTCCTTTTTTAGCTCATTACCTGAATTAGAATATATATATATATATATACACACACACACACTAGCTTTTACCCGTCACGCCTTCGCCCACAATAATTGATAAAATCATTTAACTTTTAACTAAAATGTTTTGATCATAAATCAAACTTTATTTTATTCAAATATCTATGCGTTTTTCTCAGTTCTAGCTATAAACAATTTTGCCGTATGATGCTATATTTACTTAAACATTTTCATTTTCATTTTTAAATATCTCGTAGTAAAATAAATATATATTATTTAAGTCTACAGTTTAGTTAAAAGTTAAATGATTTTATCAATTATTGTGGGCGAAGTGGTGAGGGGTAAAAGCTAGTATTATTTATAAATTATATATATATATATATATGTATGTGTGTATTTTTGGCAGGTCAAACTACCCGTTCAGATTATACGCCTATGTACTAATTACACTAATTATTTAGGTATTAATAAGGTTTAATTGAGAGCAAGTACACCCTCATTTGCGTGGAAGGAGAGTAGAAAACCACCCTCAGTGTACCTGACTGAGATTGAACCCCGATCTCCCCGTCTTCGATAGTCAAGTCCAACACGGGAGTAGCGCGTTATACCACGCGGCCACCACAACGGGTAGTAATATATATAGCATGATTTAGACACACACAAATAATACTCTTATAAGTTTTGAAAAGCGTACTATTATGGTTTCTTCGCATCGAGGAGCACGAGGACTAAATGTCAGGCTCACCTAGTCTGGTTTGTTGCTGATTGAGAGGTCATGGCTCAAATTCAAGTCAGCTGTACTAATGGTGATTTTTCTTACTTATTTTTCCCCTTACACTCCACGCAAAAAAAAAAAAGTTATTTGTCAAATTTGAGTTACACGTCCTTATCCTATTAGCATAGTTGGATAAAATTTAAACTGCTTCAGTGGTCGCATAGTCTAAGGTGTCACTCATGTTGGATTAGACTGATGATTACAGGGAGATTGGAGTTCAACTCCATCTCAGGTGTAACGAGGGTGGTTTTTTCCAAAATTGTTTTACACTCTACCTTGAAGCAAGTGCAGGTACACTTACTGTAAATTCAATCTTCCTCCTTTCTAACTCATTAGCGTAATTAGTACATGTGTGTACAAACTTAACAGGTAGTAAAAGGATGTGCTAAAAAAATTGAGTGTAGTAAGACAGTATATATTTTTTAAATTGTATCAATGATGAGTGTGTATTAACTCCACATCTTACTACCCGTTTGGTCTATATGCCAAATGAATGGTGTTAGCTTTATAGTTTTTCATGAGTGAAATAGTTTTAAATGGTTTAGTAAAACGTTTAAACAACAGGTATTCGAAATAAAAGTAAGGCTATCTAGGTTTGCATTAAATTCAAACGTAAATATGTAATTATTAATAACCATTACTGACAAAGCACTACTAGACAAGAACATATAACCTACGCGGGGCAAAAAAAAATTTTTTTTTAAACATTATAATAAAATAATCTACACGGAACTATCGGATACATTAGTTTAAACCCTATAACTTGCCTAATATTAAATAAATCTAATGCCAATTAAATATACGTTTTTTGTATATATTTTAGCTTAAAGACTGTTAAAAATAATACTCGATCATATAGAAAGCAAAACCTTCAGAAAAACCTTCTAATATCTATGTAGGTTGACTGTACAGAACTATTTGTTTTTTTATAAAACGTTGAATTGGCGTATGTAAGATTAACACTATTTTCTTTAGTATAAATAAAAATTTAACTCAACATGAAGCATAATATAATAAAAAAAATCACGTGTTATTATAAAGTTTCATTGCAACGTCTATTGTTAGTCTAGATCGAATTGAATACATATTCATTAGTACATGAAGTATAACCTTTGTTTACATTCAACTGTGTACGTATTGTTAGTTTAGACAAGCGTTTTTAAGGATGAAAATATAAAAAGTTTATTTGAAAAGGCCAATCGAATATTCATTTGTTTTTCACACAAAGCTTCTGCATTATAGGTTCCCTTTAACATACACAATTATTATTACTATTATTATTGAAATCTAATAAATAACATAAGGATACAATTTATAATTAACGTCAATTTTAATTTGCGCTCACTAATGTAATTAACGATTTTTTGCATTAAAAAAATTGGGATGCATTGCTTATCCAAATTATAATTATGGAATAATTAAGTTTAATGCTGTTAATATTATTTAGTAACTTTATTGCTTGATATGTTTTGGTTATAATTAAAATGTAATAACAACAGCAGCCAGCTTTATCACTGATCAGTCATATCGATGTTATAATAATTAAAACTAGTTGAGATAGCTATAAAGATGTACAACCATAATTGCTATCTATTTAACTTGAAGATTCATTAGACTACATTTATGGGATTGTCATATTGAAAAACAGAACTAGATTCAAATATATTTGAAAGTAATATTTTAATAAAAAATAAATCCAAGAGATCGTTTTAAAGAATCATAACATAATAGACCCATTTCATTGGCCGCTTGGTCTAAGGCGTCACTCTCGTGTTAGAATATTCTGCTAAATATGTAGAGATCAAGGTTCGGATCTTGGTAGAGCGCACCGAGAGAGGATTTTCCGAAAATTGATTTTCCCACTCTGCCTCTAGGAAAATGAGGGTACGTTTTCTATCAACATAACCTTCCGCATCCCTAAATCAACTAACGTAGTTAGTACATTAGTATTATACGAATGGGTAGTAATACGCAGTGCTAAAAAAAAATCGATGTAATAAAGCAGGCGTGAGCTGTATTTGGATTCGAAAATAAAAAGAATCAACACTGGGCTCTAAATATTAACTAAGGATTAATCCAAATGCACACAAACGTTTCTTCTTTTTTTATATATACTATTGACACCCTAATAGTTAGTTTCACGATTAACTCGACATATATCATGTATATAATTTTTTTAAATGCACTTTTGAATGAGATAACACATGATTTGGCAGAAAACCTAAGATTGAGATCCAGTTCGGAAGTACTAAACGTGATTTTTCCTCAAATGGTTTTACACGCTATCAACGCGAATGTAGGTACATAGCATCTAAATTATATTTTACCTATCCCTAACAGAATAGCGTAATTCACAAATATACTTTTAGTCGAAATGAGTAGTAAGAAGCAGTGCTTAAAAAAATATCCTTCCTTTATCAATAAGATCTCACAATTTTCTTCAAGGTAAATTAATATATCAGAAGTATGCCCTACAACGCTCCATGAAGTTATAAAGCTCTTGCGAAAATATTCTTACCTATTTGCACGAAAAATAATTTGTACCCATGTAAACAATGTAACAAATACCCTATATTTCAAAAATAACTATTTAGTTTATTTAAGTTCATTAAAATAGAAGTATTTGAGAATGTTTAGTTTAAAAGCAATGAAGATGCACACTCAGGTTGGGGGAGGGGGGGGGGGGCTTAAGGGCCGGGTGGACCGGTCGGATGCGTGGGGTGAGCTAAACCTAGTATTAAGCCTAACCTAACGGAACCTGTGCGTGATATTGAGTAGTTTGGCATAACAATCGTTCTTTTTTTTTTCTATTAACACAAAATTTGGCATATTGGTATAGTTTTTTGTGATGAATAGGATAGTTCTCTTACACTGAACAGATTTTAAAATGGGAGCAGTAAAACTTTTATTTTCAACTATCGCGTAAACTATTAACTACATAGAAGTATTTGTTATAATAAAATAGTCTATAAAAGGAATAATTTTGTCTAAGAAACCGTAAAAGAGTTTTATTTTTAATCCTAACAGTTTACCTACAATCTCACAGTGCAACCTTTGGAGCATTAACAGGCGAGGATTCAGGGTGGGTGGGTCAAAGGTTCAGTTGACCCCCATGTGAAAGCTAGAAAATTAATACCAAATACAAAATTAAAGTGTAAATTTTAGAAAGCAAATATAACACAGATAAATTATTCAGTTATTTTTTTACGAACAGACACCTTTTAAGCCGGGTCCACACGTGCGTTATTCGTTCACTTTTATTCAATGCCCGATATGTCTCACGCAAGTGTAGAAAAAATATTAGTTTTCGTGTACGAATGAAAATAATTTGCCCCTGCCTGGAATGAATCCCCCCCATCACCATATGTATTCAAATCCTCTGATATTATCGAATATGAAGCTGAAATATGGCCTTAAATCAAACTCCAAATAACTCCTAGATGCATTTTACTGTCAAAAATTGGTAGGAGTAGACCGCTTCAAATAACTCTAGACTAAAGTATTCTAACTGGCATAAAATGTCAGGAGAGGAAAGCTCTAAATAGTTTCTAAGGTCATCCAAATTTCAAAAAATGCATAGGGGAGGACAACTCCAAATAGCTCCTAGATTCATGTCATTATGAAGAATTTTCAGGCGAGGACCACCCCAAATAGTCTAAGTTTCTGAAATAATTCAATTTTAAAAATTTGGTCGGTGGAAGACCAATTCAAAGGTATCTTCTAGAGGTATCTAACTATCGTTAAAAATTAAGGTGAGGGTCCTTCTAAATAGCTTTGAGGAGTATCCAAATTTCAAAAATTGTTAGGTGAGGAACGCTTTAAATGGCTTATAAAATAATATTTTTTTTAAACAAGGCGAAAACTTCTCATAGCTTCTAGAGTGAACATGAAGGAGGGCCACTAAAAATAGTTTATAAAAACTATCTGATTTTAAAAATTTGAAGAGGATGACCGCGGTTTAAAACATACATAAGATCAAATATGAATGAGAAACAATTAAATGGCTTTAAACAAAATCTAACATTGTAAGTAACTATGTTATTTTATAATTATGACCCCTCCTATGGAAATGATCTGATTCCGCGCCTGAGTATTAATACCGTTTGTGGAGTTTCCTTTCAGATTATTTTACTATCACGCTTAGTAGGGCTATTATAACCACCAAGGAAACTGTTATCGTGTATCGGTTGGTAAGATACCGTGAATATACCAACAAATGTAATTATGAGCGTCGTCGGGAAATAATTAGGTCGAGAAGTAAGTGACCGTTTTAGCCCATCTGTTAACTCACCGAATCTCTTAGCGTTGGTGCTTATTATGTTTTCTGTTTCATTAAGTGCGTTTTTTCATATAATAGTTTTCAATTACGTTTTATTTGTAAATGCATTATATCTTTTGTTCATTAAACGCTTTGTTTTAGTTAATTGTAGTAATAAGTAATATTTTGTTTAGGTTTAGGCTTAGGCAGGAGTTTTGTTTACGATGTTTTATTTATTTGTTTGTTTATGTATTTGTAAGCATAGCTATTCCCTATTAATTTATATATTCCTTATTCCAAGCTTAAGACGGAAAAATTATTGTAAATTGAATATTTGTGGAAAAAAGGGGATAATACTTTAAAATAGAAGGGCTAATCACCCTCCGGCTCAATATTTTAAATTATTATCATTAAAGTAATTCGATGCTTCGTATTCGTGTGTATTAATAATAATGAATTAGAAATATATTGTAATAAAACAAAGAACATTATTCTTATCTGCTCTATAGGATAGGTACTATATCTTTACGGTATATGGTTCAATTATTGTACTATGAATTGTTATTCGTACAGTTTTGGTAGCATTAAATAAACAATCAACTAATAGATTGTCTTTTAAGAACAGAGATTACATTTTAAATATATAACTAAGATATAAAACTAAAATAGTTAGACCTAAAAGGAGATGTTCTCAATTATCGAAAACACTAGTCATAATATATTTTCATTATTTTAATAACTTTTTATTCAACTATTTTGTAGAATTTACTTCTAATTTGCAACCTACTGTAAATAACAAATTATATTTACAGTAAAAGAAATATAGTTATGTATATTTTTTTATAATGAGTGTACTCACATCCACTTTGGTGGGTACGCGGACTAAATTTCAAGCTCATTTAATCTTGTTTACCAGGGGTTGGGGAGTACATGGTTCTTATCCGAGCCTGGTGTAACGAGTGCGAATTTTACTAAATAGTTTACCTCCACACAAATTTAGGTATTATTCCTATATATCCTACCTTACTCATAAAGACTACATTAATGTAATTAAATACCTGCTTTGGTGACCAAATAGTCTAAGTAATCACACTTGCGAGAGAATAGTGTCTTGGCTCCCGACGACAGGAAGATTGTGGCTCGAATCCCAGTCAGTTTTTTTTCTTTTAATAGCTTCATACTCTCTTTTCACGTAAATGTGGTTACACTTCCTCGTCCTTACTACATTAGCGTAATTAATATATAAATATATATATATATGTGTGTGTGTGTGTGTGTAAAATTGTAACGGATAGTAAGAAACCTGACTCCGTGACGTAGCTAGCTAGTGCGCTAGATTCGTGTTGAGTTACACCAAGGGTCGCCAAACTTTTTGCTATGCGAGCCACATAATACATTTTACACATTTTTTGCGGGCCAAAGTAAAGTTCACGTGTTCTTCAAGTAGCATTATTTTTTCCCTGAATGCCTTGACTTGCGCAAATAGATCATAAATCAAATTCGTTTCCACATGCAAATTTAGATTCAAGTCATATGGCCAGTCATGTTAATAAAAAATGCCACTTTCCAAGGCCAGTCAGTTTTTGATAAAAGTGATTGACGTTGATTCTACTATGTGAGAAATTGTAACGATGTTCCAAACAACGAATATCCAAAACCAACAACCTGGTAATATAGAGGCTTTTCACTCACCAACTCTCACCAAGTCTGATCGAGACCTCTCCCCGTCGAATGGGACGCACGTGCACGCAGCAACACATCCACTCTCGTGGCTTGGATAATGAAGACTGTCTGAGACGCGAACCAAATCAGTGCCTCGCCCAAACACTAAACAATGCAGTTGCCAACTTGACTTCACGAATATCCGCCCCTGGAATGTTCGAGCTTGGCCTAGTAATTACTGGGATGTCCGCGGTACGCCCAGAGCGCTAATCTTCACCCTTCTTTATGTTCCATGTGCTTCCCCTCCTTTCCCCCTCTACTGAGAACTTCTTAGACCTGTTTATGATATATAACAGCAGGTGTAATTTTGTATGGTACTCATTGTATCACTGGCTCTTACCAGGTGAGGGCGCTTGGTTAAAATTAATATTAGGGAATATTAATCAAAATTCTCTTTGGCTTTAAATATGGGGGGAATATTATTCTAAATTACTGTTTGGCGCTTCCTTTATGTTTATAAATGGGGACTTTAATTTGATTTGGCGTGGGTGAACCACGGTACCATATTAGTAACTTTCTAGGGGGATTCGTATTTGACATAGTACATCTTATTAACTGTAGGTGCGCCCGAGCCTTTATCTTGGCTGATCTTAGTATTAGTTTAATATTGTCTTGGATGTTTTTAGGCGATATAAGTTCGCTTAGTATTGAAGGTATTTTATATGGAATAGTTGGTTTAGGTTATCATGAGCGCAACGGGAGTTTGGGGAACTTATTGTACATTTACAAGTATTGTTGTTAGATTAGGTTATGCTTCGTAATTTAGGATAAGTCCCCAACGGCCATTGTTGGTATCTCCATTTAAAATACTTAGGCCGACAAATCATGTATATTTTCATTGTAATGTAAAGCTAAGTTTTATGAGCACTTTTCTTGTTAATTTATACTCCAGTTAAAGCTATGTATGTAGGCACGCCCTTGGGCGCTAAATTTGAATGTTGACTTCTAACTTTCACTCTAACGTTTCCTCTGTGGGGCGGGTAAAATTTTGCAAGTTATGGTGGCTTAGTCTGTATTTTGGCAGACTAAGCGTAGGCTCATTAAGCCTTTAATGTACTCTTGTATTATTATATCATTGTAATTTATCTGAAATAAAAAACTGTTTCTCTTGTGACCTCATGGTTATTTTTTGGGGCACGCTTCCCGAGCGCTATGTGAGCGTCACAAAATGAATCAATTTATATATATATATAATAATTAGTCAATATAATTACTTTTTTTAAAATTAAATAACATATTTAGGAACTTTGCTTTGATAACCCTCTGCCGGGAGACTTGGAGCCACCTAAAAATCTTCAGTCAAGCCGTTCTGTTGTCGGTATAAGGAATGGTGCCTGCGATTGAAAATGAGGGTTTGCAATTCCGTCAACACTCTGGCTTGGTGTCATGAGGGGAAGGACGCGTGCAGACAGAAAATGAAATCGTCAAATAAACTGGGTGGTTAGTAAATAACGAAGAGAAACAGTTAATTTGTTTTTTGATAAATCTTGGAATGGGCCAGATATAATCTTGTGGTGGGCCGGATGTGGACCGTGGGCTATAGTTTAGAGATCACTTAGTTTGACTGCAGAGGATGGGGAGATTGAGGTTTGAATCTCCCTTGGGTGAACTTGGGGTAGTTTTCCTTAAGGGTTCTCCACACTCCCTCCACGCAAATGTAGGTTCACTTCTTCTATATTCAACCTTCCCAATTCCTAGACCATTAGCGTAATAGTATTTTAAAGTATATCTCGAACGGGTAGTAAAATGCAGTGCTAAATAAATAAAATACATAGTAAGATGCAGTGTTAAAATAAAATAAAACTTTCTCAACACATAATAGCCCTGACGAGACTCGTAGTCAAATACAAATTAACACAAGCAAACCTTTACGGACTGATGGTTACAGCTTTCAAATAAGCAACGTTACTCAATTTCTCGCTTTAAACTCCTCCCTCCATCCACTTTATCCCCCCCTCCCCCCTTTTATCGGAAGTTAGGTTAGTCCTGTCCGCTATGCAAAACACAGCCTACCCTTCCTCCTAATCTACTTCTCACTGTAAACATCGACTTAATTAAAGAACCACTGTAAAGTTTGAAGGGTTGAGGAAAGGAAATGCTTGTCCAGAGTCTACTCAAACAGTCGATGTTCATTTGAACTAGCTTAACGTTTACTGTTTGATTTCACAATTGTGTTCACAGACGTGGCCAAAAGGGTCTATAGACTTGGACAAATTTACAATAGGAATAAAAGGCGGGTAGGTTGCATTCGGTTTTTTTCTTTAATCCACGGCGCCATCATTCGACCGATCACGCAGCCGCCGGAAATGGTGCCAACGTTCGCGGATATAGGGTGTCATGTGGTCAGCATAATGAACCCTACGGCTGTTAGTCTTAGTTTTATAGACTGAAGCCATTACTTCTTCATTCAATTAGTTCCTCATTTTGTGACACACACAGCTAATCGGAAGCGTGTGTAAAGAACACCCAAGGGATCACAAGAGAAAACATAAGTCTTATTTTGAATTAAGTCAGGTATAAAGGTAATTAAGATACATCATATTTTAAAAATGGCATGGAGAGCCATTTTGTAGCCTGGCAATAAACATCAATTCAAGATGATTAAACTTAATCATAAATATACATAATATTACATAAGATAGAGATTATCGACAAACTATATATATGAAATAGCGAAGCCATAAAATTTACTTTAAATAAATATATATATAATAAATAATGCATTCTGTCAAAGCAGACGCAAGGATAGTAAGATAAAGCGGTTAATATATGATATATAAGTTTCAACAATTGCCGTTGAATCCTATACCTAAGTAACAATGGATAATTTGATTTTATAATTTACTTTGAAGTGAATAAATATGGTTCATAAACCGCCGTTAGAATCTAAACAACCTAACATGCTAACCAAATTTTAATTAAATAAATATACAATAATTTACGCTATTAAAGCGCGCATACTTTATTTTCATAACCTCCCTGAAACTCGTAAAAATATCGATGTAATCACTTAGCTGAACTAAGTGGAGATGAGAACGCGCTACAAGTACACAAACAGTACTAACGTAACTCATGAATTCCCCTTAAAAACAAATATAATTGACTCGTGGTTCATCCGCGTCAAACCCCACCAGAAAACCCTTCTATGAAATATGGTTATAATAAAGAAAGCCCAAACTATAATCCAATTGCAATCAAAATCGGTAGAAAGATTGTATTTATTTAAAAAATAGTATTTGTGTGAAGGCTAATCTTATGTATATCTGAGATTGTATTTTTTAATTTTAATTTGTTTCCTTTAGTGTGTGATCTGGGATTCCAAGAAAATTAAAATTTCGAGGATACACTGTTGACCTTGTAGTCTGGAAAACATCACAAACTATTTTCAATATAAACCTGCTTTAAAAGAAGAGTTGAGTCCTGACATGATGAGATTTAATTTCTTTTTTTTTTTCCACCACGTTTTTTTAGCACTGTGTCTTACTACGCATTCGGGTTATACGCTTATGTACTAATTAAGATAATGGTTTTAGATATTAATTAAGTTCTATTCATGAAAAGTGTACCCGCTTTTGGGTGGAGGAAGAGTGAAAAGCATTTGGTAAAATAATCTTCAGTACACCCGACCAATATTCGAACCTCGACCACACAGTCATCGGCAGCCTAGTCTACTGCGAGAGTAGTGCTTTAGACCATGAGGCCACTTTCTATTTAACCATGCTAGAGGGATAGTGGTGAGAAAGGCAGAATTTATAGGATATTAACCCAAAATTTGCGTAGAGAAATATTTGGTAGCTATTTAGGGGAAAAAACCTCAATAAAACCCAGGTGGGCTTCAAACCCCGACCTTCTCATCGTATAACAATCCAGACGAGATGAGCTTGTCGTTTAGTCGATGTCCCCACCAATGTGGGCAAATTTACCTTAACATTTTGAGGGGTCTTTTTAGAATACATGACACTACCTCTTTTTCGTCAGCACGCATGATCGAGGATGTACTAAATTCATACCCGCCTCTGTGGCGTAGTTGGCTAACGCGCTTGTCGTGTTGAGCTCGACTGCTGAGGACGGGGAGATCGAGGTTAGAATCTCGGTCGGGTGAATTGGGGATGGTTTTTCCTAAATGGTTTTCCACTCTCCCTCCACGCAAATGCGGGTTCACTTCCTCTAATTCAACCTGTCCAAGTCCTAATACATTAGAGTAATTAGTACTTAAAGCGTATAACCCGAACGGGTAGTAAGACGCGGTGCTAAATATTATTATTATTACTAAATTCATCACAGCAGGCCAAACTCAACTCCCTGTTTGCATCTACATTTGTGTACGCGCGCGCGCAAGGAAGGGGGGGGGGGGAA